>JAQPPZ010008728.1:0-200644 GCA_028583015.1 Wollemia nobilis | reverse complement strand
TGGAGTCAAAGCGCTCGTGAAATTAGGCTTAAAGGAGGGTGTTAGAAAAATTAACCCATATTTCACGCCTGTGCCCAACTACGCTCCAAACCTTGGGCGAAACCGGATTGCGCTCCAGACATGGGCGAAGTCGGACTATGCTATCGCAGTCCGGGATCCCGACAAAAGTGTGACATGATGTCACACCTACCTTCTGACAGATTTGACACCTGACAGATCTGATCTCCGTAGGAGTTAATTCCAAGTCGATGTTTGTCAGAAACCCTAGATGAGGGGCGGTCAGAGGATAACCCCTATCCGAAGCTATCAGAGGATAAACCTTATCCTCCTCTCCCAATGGATATAAAATGGCAGTTTGTGTCTTCAGAGAAAGGGAGAAGCAGAGCGTGTGTGAGAGAAGTTCGTGAAAGCAAAAACAGAGAGTAGAGCAGAGAAAGAAAGTAGAGTGATTCAATGAGCAGTGTGGCTCAGCTGATTAATGTTCGAGCAGCAGACTCAAAATTTTCCCTATTTAGTTTATCCTGCAGCGTAGCCTACAGATGTTGTTATTTCCTCGATTGAGGAATACTGTAACCCTAGTTTCAGATAAGTAACCTTTTCTGTTGTTTGTGGCATCTTTAGGGTTTGCAGTAGTTTATTTGTTAATGTTTGTTGTTCTCTGTTCCAGCATTTCTCTCCTCTCATTCGGGTCTTGCCAAGCCAGGCAAACCCAGCAGCAGCCACGGAAGACGAAGAAGTCGAAGGCCAAAATTGGCCAAGTCTGAAGATTGTCAGTCTGCGCTGAGCGAAGTTCATCAGCCAGCGAAGTTCGCACTTCGCTGCCGACTTCCCTCCTGCGTTCGACAAAGTTCATGATCCGATGAAGTCCGCACTGCGCGTGAAGTTCGCACTTCGCCAGTTTAGCCAGCGCAGTCCACACTGCGTGCGAAGTTCACACTTCGCCAATTTGTCCAGCATAGTCCGCACTGCGCATGAAGTGCACACTTCGGTAGTTTGGCTAGCGCAGTCCACACTACGCGCGAGTGACGGACTTCGCCCGTGGGTCGGCACCGTCCGCACTTCGCTCCCGAAGCCGAGAGTTGGCCGTGCGCCCTGCGCAGTCTGTCCTGATGGACTACGGTGGCGAGAAGAAAAAGCAATTAAATTTCTTCATTTTTTACGAAAGTTCCATCGTGAATCTAAAGATCGAAATCGAATTTGAGTATATATAATTTTTTTCTCTAAAAAATAAACTGCTTCGAAAATTACAATGAAAGAAAGAATAGAATTACTCTTAATAAGTTAAGGTATTTACTAGGAAAAGATTAGGTTTAAACTTTGGGGGAAGTCAATCTTTTGTAAAGGTAATAGTCTGTTTTTAATCCTCTCCCAACTACATCAACAATAAAGAGACATATAAATTTGTTAGGAACAGCCTATATAGTTTAAACCCTTCCCTTATCAATTATTAAAAATAATGGTTGTACCAAACTCTCCATGTAATAATAAAAAAAGAGATTAAAATTCTATTGACCCTAATTTGCTGATGTCATACCATTGGGCTATCACAATTAATAAATAAATTTAGGTGTAAAAGACTTAATCATAAAAACAATTTATATTATTTTAAAAAAATAAAAAATAGAAGTTAACTATTTTAAAACTTTATAATATTATATATAATATATATTTTTAAATTAATTATTATTTTTTATTAATTTATTATTTTTCATAGGGCTTCGTTCAATGCTCAAAACGTAAGTGATCAGTGTTCCAACTCCTCGGACCCCATAGTACCGGTGGTTTACCTAAAGGTTTATCTTCTTACAACTGGCCACAAAGAACAAGATTCAAACCTATGAAAAAATGAAACTTAAAAATTGTAACTTGTTATCATTCCTCTAATATAATAATAAAAAATTAGTATTCTGCATGCGAGTAAAGGGTGATTGATTCGTCTAAATAATCTCCAACCCCTCCTCTAATATAATAATAAAAAATTAGTATTCTGCATGCGAGTAAAGGGTGATTGATTCGACTAAATAATCTACAAACCCTACTTTGTGTCATTAGGAGCGCTAGGTGAATTAACACCTTGAGGGAATCTTTGGGAATCTAAAGCATTCAAATGCAACTAATCAAGTATAGCTAATAAACAAATTATCTTTATGCAAGTTATATATTGATTAGAAATCTCTATAATCTTGTTAATCAAAAAGCCCAACTAAACATTATTGATAAATTTATTAGTCATATGACCGTGTATTTATTATATTTGAGATATAACATTCTCAATTAGAAAATAAAATTATATGATAAAAGGTTAATGGAAAATTAATTTTTATTTATTTTTAAATAAATTTAAAGTATTGGTATATAAAAAATATTAATTTTTTATTAATTTATTATTATCTTCATTTTGATGAATGTTCTTTGATTTCTAATTTAACTATAATCCCTACTATTTCTTATTAAATATGTCTTGACTAAATGTTGTTAAGGAGCATGGTATGAACTACTACCTCAAAGGGAATGAAATCAACAAACATTCCACAACAACTTCTCCTCTATTACAAATGCAAAAGTTTCATATTATAATATTATTTTTTTTTGGTTGGTAAAAGGGATTTTTTAAAGGGTTTCGAACCTATTACAAGTAGGGTTTTGAAATGCATCCCCAAACCTTAGATCTAGCAATAAGATATCAAGAAAGAAAATACAAGAGATTGTCATAGTCAAATAACCAACTGGTAACATGGGCCAATATAGGAGAAACTGACAATCAAAACAACCAAGGGTGCTTATAGAACTAGAGATCTAAGAATCTCACCTAAAACTGGATTAGATCTACAACAACAACATCCAACCTGACAAACAACTAAACAAAAAATAAACAAAAATCACTTGCTGGAAGCCTTTCTTAGTGAGGTCTTGGGAGGCCTACCCACCTTTTTTTTTACCCCCAGAAAAATAAATCATTTTTTCAAACCACGCTCCTCAACACATTTTTTGCAAGTCTCCCTGAATGGAATAACCTCATTCTCTTCAGGATGTAGAGCCTCAAAACTATCTTTTAGAAGGGGTCGTACTCTATTAGAATTTTTAGAGTCGATCTCCCTTTTATTGAGTGCTCTATTTTTGGGTATCCCAAATTTCTTTTCATCCCCTACACCAATACAAGCTTTCCTGTGAATTCTGGTCTTCGAACCTAGAGAACCCTTCTCAAACATAGTTTTTAGAGAGGCCAGAGAGCCTTTCTCAAACATAGTTTTTAGAGAGGCCAGAGAGCCTTTCTCAAACATAGTTTTTAGAGAGGCCAGAGAGATTTCCATTAACTATTGAAGAGTTGGATCATCCATGTCAAGATAGTCAAATTAATTTTGGATGATAAGACTAGAGGAATTTACCTCTTCTCCACACTCCTTGAATTTAGGAAGTTGAACGATATCCCCTGCTACTAGGCTCACTTCCATTCTCTTCACAGGAACCATTTTAAACTCGTCCTTGTTAGAAAATAAAATACTTCATATTATTCAATGAAAGGAGCCTTGCTTAAATAACAAAGGCATACAATCGGATCCATTGGATCATAACTAACTGAGCTAATCTTAACACACATATTATCCTAGTAACAACTTACGATATAATATTACTCTAACACTCCCCTTAAGTGGTACTAGGATATACTAACACCCCCCTTAAGTGATACTAGGAGGTAGTGAAAAAAATAAAATCAAAACAAGTGGCATATCCATAGATATGAGTCCCAGCAACAAGGCTTGATAAGGTACTCATGTACAATATATCCATAAAAAACATGCTAGGGAAAACCACTTGAGAGAATAGAATGAAGAAGAAAAAGGAGCAAAATGTGCATGGAGTATGAAGGAATATTCTCAACCCCACTTAAGAACAACTTCCATAAAGAATCCTGCAAAGGATCCATCGGATGTATCAAAAAATTAGAGAAGCCTCATCACCAAACTGAATGAAAAACATACTCCCAGACTGGTGCTTGTGACACAAAGTCAAAGCTTTGAGCCCTAAAAAAATGGTAACTAAAGAAAATTCACTGAAATAAAAGTGTCTCACAAAATAAGAGTGTGAAGATAGTGTGTATAAAACCACAAAAATCGCAAGGGTAGTCCAAAAATGACTCCACAAGCATGAGTATGTGGTTACCACCTATACGAACACAATAGGCTAATAAAAAGGTCCAAAACTTGTGGAAAAACAACAAAACAAGGGAAAAATGAACGGGCACCAAAGTAGCTTTCGAACGTGTCCTTATGGTGACCTCCTCATCCTACAAGAATGCATGGGTAACTGGCCACTACAACTGCTAGGTGATATAGAGGAGATTACTAGATACTAGGATCACTTTAACAAATGTCTGGAAGTGCCAAGTTCAACCGATAATGCACTCCATGATACAAAAATTTTGAGGCCAAAAAAACGAAGTTAATTTGCCTCATAATGGAAAATGGACACCACCAATGTGTCCATCTCAGATAAACCTTTCTGATGACTATAAATACCCTTATGATTGGGTGAAAAAAATAGTTTTCAATTGCAAGAAAAACAATAGCCTTCTTCTATATTTCAGAAGGGAATATTTCAAAAATTGGAATAAAAATTAGTTTTAAAAAGAAACTCTCTTCCCTTTAAATTTTTTGAAATAAAAAAAACTAATATAGAGAATGGTTTATTCCCTTCTAGTGACATTTTCTATCCATGTAAAATAAACAATAAAAAAAAATTAATATATGGGCCCACATTAAAAGGTAAAAATAATTCCTTTAAAATAAACTAGCCATGCCCCCTTTGCTTTTTAAATTTTTAAAAAATTTAAAAATTTCTCATGTAAAAAAATGTGGTTCCATTTGCAACATTTTTTACTCCAGTGAAACACTATGCATCGGGACCATGAGGCAGATTGCATTACAAAAACAATGCAAATTGAGGATACAATCCATGATTCCTATGTGTTCTTGCACCCGATACACCAGCACTCTATCAAATACACCATGATAAACACAAGAAAAATCCTCAACACGTCTTCCCCGTTATTTTTGATAGCATTGAACTGATATTTGACGTCGAAAATAGGTAATTACTTTCGCACAACTTGTGTAAAAAAAACAAATCATGCCACCTCCAAATAGGACGTGAGAAAAATCCATTTAAATGAATAAAAATAATTTAAACTTATTATAATATAAAAAGTTAAGTATCCCCTTTTTAAAAAAAAATGCCCATCCACTTGCAATGCAATAAAATATCATTAATCATGGCTATTATGTGTCTCCTAGTCCATGCAAGCTTTTTTGTAGGTGGGCGATATATTGAGTGCTTATGTATATGATGATTTGACCTCCTAAACTCCATAATGGATGAAATCTCCCATATCCATCGTGCTCTCTTGATCTGTTTGCTCTAACAAACCCAAAGCCAACTCTACTAGTTGTCCTCTCCTGATATCAAATATGATTTTGATCTCAGTGTCATTGAGACCCATAAAAGATAATCAATCAATTTGTAGGAACAGGATGCACAATAAATTTATGCATGCTATGAGCTACTTAAACCTCAGTCTATTGTTTTTCAATCTCAATTGAATGGATTGCAGTAGTAAACTTGTACACGAAACTGCCTCTTTGAAATTGTTATTTGTCATGCACAATTCAACTTCTCTCCAGCTTCCTGAATTTAACACAAGTCAACCAACAGGTGACCCAAAATTACCTCAACAATACACCTCTCCATACGGATCAGCATAGATGAAAGAGGAGACTACTGATCCTTGCCCTGATGCAAGTTTGAGTTCAATATCATCAACTGCAGGAGTCTTCATTGTTCTTTATCAGAGTGAAGTTGCTATAATATGTGTCTAGTTTAGCATTCATAGGAATTCGAGTCTTTTAACCACCATGGCATCATAAATGAAGATAGATAAGAAGAAATATCCATGGCCACCTATAAATGGTGTAGTCACTGTAGCTCTTGAGGTGCATCCACATCCACTATGGGTGATACATACATGAGGGGCACATCGATGAATCACTGAGGGTCACAGAATTCCTGAAAACTAAGTCATATTCTACATTTAAGGATCGCACGTTCGGATAGAAGGACCCATCGTGGTGGATATTCCCTATCATTATTGATCAAAGGACACTTCAATGCCAAACAATGGAGCCCACAAGCAAAATATATTTATATAATGTCACATTTTAATGGGAAGAAAAACATCAAATCATCGAGTAAGAAAAATCTAATTGGGTAAATTGAGTGGGCTTTCATGAACTTGGGTGCATTCAACTCTGTAAATAGAGAAAATAGATTATCAGGCTAGCTCGTCCACGATGGGCAGATTGCCACATTCCTCAATGGATGGTGCTTAAGATCCACTACCAAACCCAGGATCATTCTTATGCACTTCCACTTCCAGCAATAAGATCCACATTTAGGAGATCCAACAATCACTAACAACAAGTCCTTCCATTACAGGTCGAGCAACTGGCTATTACAACTAACGGTCATGGGAATTGAAAAACAAGACTTCTACCATAAAGATATATCTATTATCAAAAAAAAAATATTTGAGCACCATTGCATAGAATGTAGTCCCGCATAGTCTTCAATCATAGTAGAAACAACTCGCCATCATCATCAATCAGTGTAACTGGTTGTGGAACTTTGGGTGCTTCTTGGAGCCACCATGCCATCATGTATTCTTCATCGAATAGAATCCTTAAAATGATGATGATTAAATTTATTTGATGCTAAAAATTTGGCATAGTAAAGAGCTAGAACTGTTGTCTTCAATACCGAGTTTCACTATTTTCTCCTTTCTGGTGCATGCAATGGTTCCATTGATAGAAACTATTAAGATCCTGCTATAAAATAAACTCAAATAACACACTCTCACACAATTGCTTGGAAATAAACTCACATAAACATCATATTAATATAACAAAAATTTGCATAAAGAACAATCTCACAATAAGACAGAATCGCAGGCCTCTTCGAGGGGGCAACCTCCTTCAATACTTCATTAATTTGCAAAAATATGGTTACATTGGTGCCTTTTCGGGTATTTAAGGAGTTTCCTTCCAAGGTTGGCTTACATGCAAAATGCCACCTGGATTACATGCATAATGCCACCCGAATTACATGCATAGTGCCACTTTGAATTACATGCACAATGCCACTCGAATTACATGCATAATGCCACACGAATTACATGCATAATGCCACACGAATTACATGCACAATGCCACCTTACCTAACCTATCTACCATGTGTTACATAAAAAGGGTGCCATTTGTCATAGGCACTACCTAAGCTAAAACTTAGAACATTACAAAATATTAATCATGGGTACTACCCACGTTCACTAGGAATTATTACATCAGGGAAGTTATTACATTAAGGGTTAGGATGAGATCCTAACATGCCCTTCTCCTTGAAGAAGCTTTGTCCTCAAAGCTGAAAATGAGGAAACTGTTGCTGGAGTTGATGGAGAGACTCCCATGTAGCATCCTCAGGTTGAAGTCCACGCCACTGAACCAGGACCTCTGTGATGGTACGGTTGCGCAGAGTGCGAGTTCGACGATCCAAAGAGCTGCTTCGGTGCAAGTAAGATGGAGCCTTCTTCATCCAATTCGGGGAGTGTTGATTGAACCTGTACCTTTGTGCCCACAACTTTCTTGAGAAGGGAAACATGAAAAATAGGGTGGATCTTGGAAGTGGGGGGAAGAGCCAATTTGTAAGCTGTTGGACCAATCCGTTGTAGAACCTGATAAGGACCATAGAATTTTGGAGCGAGCTTCTGACACTTGCGGAGTTGTAGGGATGATTGTTTGTATGGCTGTAAGCGAAGGAAGACCATATCACCCACATCAAAACTGCGCTCGTAACGATGCTGATCAGCTTGTTGGCGCATCCGATTCTGGGCCATGTTCAAATTTTGCTTGAGTTGGCGGAGGACCTCGGTGTGTTGACTCAGAGCATTGTCGACGGCCTGGACCTTGGAGCTGCCCGGAATGTAGGAGGAAGGCGTGAGTGGAGGGCGCCCGTAAACTACCTCAAACGGTGTGAGTTTGGTGGCGGTATGATAGGAAGTGTTGTACCACCATTCAGCCAAAGAAAGCCATTTTGCCCAATGAGTAGGATGATCGGAGGCAAAGCAGCGAAGGTAGGTTTCCAAGCATTTATTAACAACCTCTGTTTGACCATCCGTTTGCGGATGGTAGGCTGAACTCATTTTGAGCTGAGTCCCCTGCAACTTAAACAACTCTTGCCAAAAATTGCTAGTAAAGGTGGGATCACGATCAGATACAATGGAGGTGGGCATGCCATGAAGGCGAAATATGGAGTCAAGAAAAATTTGGGCAATAGTGGATGCTGTGTAAGGATGGGTTAGGGCACAAAAGTGAGCATACTTTGAAAGGCGGTCCACTACCACGAAAATAATAGACTTGCCTCCAGATTTAGGTAGCCCTTCTATGAAGTCCATGGAGATGTCACCCACACCTGATCTGGTATCGGCAATGGTTGAAGAGTGCCCGGGGAGCGCACTGTTTCTCCTTTCATCCTTTGACAAGTGTCGCAATCCGCTACAAAAGAGCGAATGTCCTGTTTCATACCTTTCCAAAAGAAGGTGCGCTTGAGTCGCTCATAAGTTTTTAGGAACCCTGAATGGCCAGCAGATGGAGTAGCATGTGATTCCTTCATGAGGAGTTCTCGAAGTGGGGACTTAGGAGGAAGAACCAGGCGTTGATGGTAACGCAGATCCTGGCCATCCCAACTATATCCCGGTGTAGACTCGGATCATCCCTAAGTGAAGCAACCAGGTCTTTCAAATCTGCATCCCGAAGTATTTCCCGACGTAAGGGCTCAATCCATTGGGGCAATGGTGCAGAGATGGCACACAACATACTAAGGGTCTCAAATTGGCGAGAGAGAGCATCTGCCACAAGATTTTCCTTCCCTTTTTTGTACGTGATGTCATAATCATAGCCCATGAGTTTTGATACCCACTTTTGTTGCTCTGGGGTGGCAACCCGTTGTTCTAGAAAGTATTTCAGACTCTGGTGGTCAGTTTTGATGGAGAAATGGCGCCCAATGAGGTAAGGCCGCCAATGCAGGACTGCATGCAATATTGCCAACATTTCCTTGGCATATGTGGATTTTCCCAAATTGCGATCAGATAGGGCTTTGCTGGTAAAAGCCAAAGGGCGTCCTTCTTGCATCAATACCGCCCCAATACCACGACCAGAAGCGTCACTTTCAATGACAAATTTTTTAGAGAAGTCTGGCATGGCTAAAACTGGAGTGGTGGTCATGGCATGCTTGAGGTCCAGGAATGCTTGCTCAGCCGGCCCTGTCCAAGTAAAAGAATCCTTCTTCAACATGGAGGTGAGGGGGGCGGCTATCTTTCCATAATTGCAGACAAATTTATGGTAATATCCTGTAAGCCCTAAAAATCCTCGAAGCCCCTTGAGTGTGCGAGGTTTCGGCCATTCTTGGACTGCTTGGATCTTCTTAGGGTCAACCTTGACACCATCCTTTGAGACAATGTGTCCCAGATATTCTACTTCAGTCAAACCAAAGGAGCACTTGGACCTTTTTGCAAACAGTTTATGGTCGGCCAGTAGTTGGAGGGTTTGATCTACATGATTGAGATGCTCTTCCCATGTGTGACTGTAAATCAAGATGTCATCGAAGAACACAAGGATGAACTTCCGCAAGAAAGGGCGAAAGATGTTGTTCATCAGGCTTTGGAATGTGGAAGGAGCATTTGTGAGACCAAATGGCATTACCAAGAATTCATAATGACCTTCATGAGTGCGAAAAGCAGTTTTAGGAATATCTTCATCCCTGAGCCGGATCTGATGGTACCCAGAGCGGAGGTCTAGCTTGGTGAAGTACATGGTCCCATGTAATTCATCTAGTAATTCATCAACCACAGGGATAGGAAATTTATCCTTGACCGTTATCTTGTTGAGTTCTCGGTAGTCAATACACAATCGCCAAGAGCCATCCTTCTTGAGGACCAGTAAGACTGGTGCAGAGTAGGGACTAGTACTAGGCCGAATGACACCCGCCTTGAGTAATTCCTGTATCATCTTCTCAATCTCTGACTTCATGGCATGGGGGTACCTGTACGGTCTGATATTGGGAGGTGTACTATCCGGCAATAATGGAATGGCATGGTCATGAGAGCGATGCGGTGGTAGTGTGGTTGGTTCTAAAAATATGGCCTCATGTTTGTGGAGAATCTGTTGCATGTCTGGTGGGATTTCACCCATTGGGGATGTGGATGGTTGGATGGAGAATAGTTGTGCAATGACCCCACGTGATGATTTCTTTAGCAATTTCTCCATGCCGTTTGAACTGATAATTTGAGGTGTTCCTGCTGGGGAGCCCTTGATGATGTGTGTTTGTCCGTTCTGGGAGAACTGCATCCAAAGTTCAACAAAGTTCCAACTGATAGTGCCCAACGTACTCAACCATTGAGATCCCAAAACAATATCACATCCACCCAACTGGAGGGCAAACATGTCCTGCTTGAGTGCATAGTCCCCTATCTTGATTTTAACATTGCGACACTTTCCTTTACAAGGTAAGGTTCCCCCATTGGCTACCATGACCTCAAAGGAATTACAAGTGTGGATATAGCAATTTTCCCGCTGAGCAACTCTAGGGTCAATGAAGTTGTGCGTGCTTCCCGAATCCAGAAGGATGGAAAGACGTTGGCCCTTGAAAAATCCTGTAACCTTCATGGTTTGAGGAGTAGTAATGCCTGCAAGGGCATGGACTGTAATTGCTGTCTCAGGTTCCTGTTTCACTTCTTCTTGTGGAGGAGGTGTTTCTGGAGGGTCCTCATCCTTATCACTCTCGTCAGAGGTATCGGGTTCTTCAACATCTATCGAGAACAATTTTTTGTGTGCACACTTATGCCCTTTGAAAAACTTTTCATCACAATTGTAGCATAATCCTTGGGCACGACGTGCATCCATCTCTTCGGTGGTGAGGCGCTTGGGTGCAGCAGGTTTATTATCAACTGGGTGTTGGGCTCTAGGAGGAAATGAAGGTCTATTTTGCAGAAACTTTGATGGGCGTCTTTGGGCAGAGAGTTTAGATTCGGCCAAACGGGCCAAACTGATAGCTTCCATCATAGTTCGTGGTTTCAACATTTTTACTTCCGCTTGGAGTTCCACCTTCAACCCACTGATATAACAACTCTGGAAGAACCCTTCACTCAATCCTCTTGTCCTATTGGCCAATTTTTCAAATTGAGCTTGGTACTCTCGGACTGACCCTGTTTGTTGTAGTTTGGTCAAGGCTCCTGTAAAGTCCTCATACTCACTAGGACCAAATCGAGTGAGTAGTTGGGATTCAAAATCCTCCCAAGAGAGATTTGGGTAGGCAAGACGCAACCATTGAAACCAGTGTAGAGCCTCAGATTCCAAGTTAAAGGAAGCCATCTGGACTCGATGAAATATGGGTACATTATGAAGTCGAAAGAATTGGTCAACCCGACATAGCCACCCATCAACATCCTTCCCACTAAATTTGGGAAAGTCCAATTTGGGCATTCTAAAGGGTGGATCATGGTCACGATTCCTTGTAGAACTCTCAACTTGGTATTCTGATTTGGGTGGTTCTCTTCTCAGTTTGTTGTCTACTTCTGTCAGTGCTTCTTCTAGGCGGTTGCTAGTGGCCTCATGCTCTAGGCGAAGACCTTGGACTTCTTCCCTTATGGAGTGAAAAGCCGAGTTCAAGTTCTCAATGGCTTTTGTTAGGGATTCCAAGTGTTCTAGTTCTTTCTGGTGTCCACGGGTACCCTGGGCCATTTTTTAGACCTTTTGTGACCAGTTACTAAAAATAGAATTGAATTTTTAGGACTTACTATTTTTAGTAAGTGCCCAAAAAAGTGCTTGGGTGCTATATATCAAAACGATCAGCTGAAGGAGGTGGTCACAATGAGCTATATCTCTCAACACTACTTTTTGGCACCCCAGACTTTTTTTTTTATCTCCTGTTTTGCTGAGTCTAACGGTGTTTACAGTTTCTAATTCTGAGCTACTGAGCAAAAGTTGGGTACTGGAGCACTATCTATAACTGGCCGTGTTTCACACTCAAGATTCTCTGTATTTTGTAGGTGACTGATATGACAGTTCTGTTCTGACCCTGAAGACTGTGAATTCTGCCCTGACTGTGCTGACCTCTCTGACCTGACTGACTTGACTGTGACTGCCACTGTAAATTTTACTGTTATTCTCCAGACTGTCAACTTAAGTGTCACCCTCATGGCTTATCCCGAATGCATGTCCCTTCTGTTATTTTTTTAGTAGAGGACTCCTTTCTCATATGCTCACTTTTGAAATGCAGGTTTACGAACAGGGATGTTTGGATTTTTATTTTTATTTTTTTTTTTTTTTTTGCGTTTTTTACAGGTTGAAGTTTTAACAGAACCAGGGAATGCTAAGTATAGGAGTATGTACCACCCATAGGCCCTCTAATATACCGACAGTGACGAACAATAGTGCTCGGACCAATATTTCAGGCCACTACTCAAGGAGGATTCCACACATACCCTTGAGCACACTACCCGCCTCTCTGACAATACGGGAGGGTAATCGTCCAGGATGCCGTGTCCCGTAGACTATGAGTAATACAAGGCCGAAGAGCTTCCTAATGGCTAAAAGTTTGTTTAATCCTAGATGGTCTCCCGATATACCCGAAGATACGTGGGAGCTCAAGTCCGTGCGCGAGTTCCGTCTGAGGCCTGGGTATTGGAGCCTGATCGCCCCTCACTTCACTAGACGCTTTATGGGCTATCTAGCTTAGCCAATAACGACAGATCCTTCACGATATTTTAAAACCCCCGGTACAGGGTTTCTACCTACTCAACTAAAAATATTTTTTTGTTTTTGGTCTGGAAAAAAAATGCACTGTATTTTTTTGGATTTTTTTTTTTAATAAGGAAAAACAGAAATGGGAAAAACACACAGAATTTATACCTAACAGGCGGATTGGATGGCAAGAATCGTTGCAGTTGCAGCAGAACTTGGCCCTGGAAAGCGCTCTGATACCACTTGTTAAGATCCTGCTATAAAATAAACTCAAATAACACACTCTCACACAATTGCTTGGAAATAAACTCACATAAACATCATATTAATATAACAAAAATTTGCATAAAGGAACAATCTCACAATAAGACAGAATCGCAGGCCTCTTCGAGGGGGCAACCTCCTTCAATACTTCATTAATTTGCAAAAATATGGTTACATTGGTGCCTTTTCGGGTATTTAAGGAGTTTCCTTCCAAGGTTGGCTTACATGCAAAATGCCACCTGGATTACATGCATAATGCCACCC
This sequence comes from Wollemia nobilis, assembly GCA_028583015.1. Lineage (NCBI taxonomy): Eukaryota > Viridiplantae > Streptophyta > Pinopsida > Araucariales > Araucariaceae > Wollemia > Wollemia nobilis. Next base: position 187,271 of record JAQPPZ010008728.1, on the reverse strand, counting down.
GAATTACATGCATAGTGCCACTTTGAATTACATGCACAATGCCACTCGAATTACATGCATAATGCCACACGAATTACATGCATAATGCCACACGAATTACATGCACAATGCCACCTATCTACCATGTGTTACATAAAAAGGGTGCCATTTGTCATAGGCACTACCTAAGCTAAAACTTAGAACATTACAAAATATTAATCATGGGTACTACCCACGTTCACTAGGAATTATTACATCAGGGAAGTTATTACATTAAGGGTTAGGATGAGATCCTAACAGAAACCATGCTGAGAAATAATATGAGCCACCAAAACTACTAGTGACGATGCAGATAAAACTTACTTTACACCACCTATCTGGGCTGATTCCTTATTTCATAGTTGTATGAAAATTAACTTAGGTACGATCGATATAAAATTATCTTCGTGCAGTGATGGCTTCTTATCCGAAAAACTACATGCTTAGATGACAACATTCAAGTCGAGATAGTACTACTATAATGTTCATGTCTTCATATATTTGATCAACTGCTACAGCGAATCCCCTGATCTGAATATGTTGTCGAAAGAATTGGAATGCACTAAAACTCTTTGTCGCAATTTTTTTTTGGTCATCTTCAGTGCACATAAATCCGCACACCATATGGAAATTGGGTCTCCTTATAAAAAATAAATTTAGGCTAGGTGTACAGATCATGTCACTAGGAGTTCACAAAAAATTCATGGGCATCGACCTCAAAGCATTACTAGTCAGTGCCGCATCCACATAGTGTCAGGCTACTTTCTCGATGATCCATAATTGGCACCATAAAAAAAAGATCATCTTTAGTTTCTTTCGGCTGAGCTCTATGTGTAATAGTCAACCCCATGACGTGCATGGATGATGGAGTGATGGCAATGAGTATGAGCGAGGAGCGTTGTATGTTAACTATTGAAAAACATGATTCTCAGTGAGCAAGAGGTCAACATTGTGAATGGAAGTTGAAAACAGAGCTTTTGTGTAGAATGAAAAGCATCGTGGCAAATATGCACCACTCAAAAAATACGTTTCCTTTACATGCATTGGGAGACCATCTCTCTGAACCCATAACTTCCAACACATAATTCTATCAAGGTACTGCACACTTTAAAGGTTGAAAAATGTGAGCTTCAGCAATGCACTAAAAAATCCAGATTATTGGGTTTGATAGAAAGAAAAAGTAAAAAACTAAAAAAAAATGACCTAAATTTTAAAAAAATTAAACCATCTAGTTTCTTATCCATAAAAATATGGAGAGCATACTCCCTCGGTAAAAAAAAATAGAAAAAAATGGCCAAAAAAGAAAAATGAGGGGGAGATTTCCATAAGGGAAATCCCCCCATAAGGAAAGGCTCTTAAAGCTCATAGGGCAGGGAAGGTCTACTCTAATACCATGTTAGAAAATGAAATACTTCATATTATTGAATGAAAGGAGCCTTTCTTAAATAGCAAAGGCATACAATCTGATCCATTGGATCATAACTAACTGAGCTAATCTTAGCCACACATATTATCCAAGTAACAACTTAGGATATAATTTTATTCTAACAGTCCTCTCCATTAACATGATTGATGGAATAAGGGCTTCCTCCTATAATTCCTCACTAAGCCCAACATGAGAAATAGAAATTAAATATTGTCCTTTCAAATTTTGAGGTTTTTCTTAGGTGTTGAGCAAGGTGCAACAACAATATTATCATTTTTGTCAACATGGTCAGATAGATCTGTTGATGCAGTGGATAGGAAGTTCAAAAGCTATTCAGATGCAGAAGACAGGAGTTCAAAGGTTATTCAGAGTATGTACAGTGATTTTCCAAGAAGACCGAAGTGGCCCATATGCAAAAGATCAAAGAAAAAAGACAAGTAAGAAAAGTGTCGCGATATCGCGACATATACAGCAGGCAAGAAAAACTGTCATGATTTCATGACATGTTGAAAGAGAGAAAAAGCAAGAAAAATTGTCGCGATTTCGTGACATGTTGGAAGAGAGAAAAATTAGGAAAAACTGTCACGATTTCGTGACATGTTGGAAGAGAGAGAAAAAGCAAGAAAAACTGTCATGATTTCGCGACATGTTGGAAGAGAGAAAAAGTAGGAAAAACTATCATGATTTCGCGACATGTTGGAAGAGAGAGAAAAAGTAGGAAAAACTATCACGATTTCGTGACATGTTGGAAGAGAAAAAGGCAAGTGGAAAAACTGTCACGATTTCATGACATGTTGGAAGAGAAAGAGAAAGTAAGAAAAAGTGTCACGATTTCGCGACAAGTTCGAAGAAAGAGAACAAGTAAGAAAAGTGTCACGATTTCGTGACATGTCACATTTTCGTGACTAAAATAGGAGAGAGAAAGTAAGTTTGAAAAGTGTCGCGATATCGCGACATGTCACATTTTTGTGACAAAAGAAAGAGAGGAAGCGTACGAAAGCAGAACTGTCATGATTTCATGACAAAAGTAGAAAGCAAGACTTCAAAAGCAGAAGTGTCATGATTTCGTGACAAAAGCAAAGAAGTAAAGTACGAAAGCAGAAGTGTCATGATTTCATGACAAAAGCAGAGAAGAAGACTTCGAAGGCAGAAGTGTCATGATTTCATGACAAAAGCAAAGAAGCTAAGTACGGAAGCAGAAGTGTCACGATTTCATGACAAAAGCTAAGTTGAAGACTATGGAGGCAGAAGTGTCGCGATATCACGACAAAAGCAAAGTCGAAGTCTATGGAAGCAGAAGTGTCATGATATCATGACAAAAGCAAAGACGAAGTATACGGAGGTAGAAATGTCATGATATCATGACAAAAGAAAAGACGAAGTCTGCGAAGGCAGAAATGTCACGATATCATGACAAAAGAATAGAGAAAGCGTACGGAGGTGAAAGTGTCACGATATCGTGACATGTATTTTCGTGGCAACAGCAACAAAAGAAGCTACAGAGGCAAAAATGTCATGATTTCACGACAGGTCGTAAATGCGCAAGTCAAGAAGGAGAACCCGACTGAAATGAGAAGTATGACAGTGGACCGACATCACTACGACATTTACAAGGGCAGTTATAGAGTGATTTCATATTGCTAAAATACGAAGAGTGATCAAAAGTCAGTATGGCGATTACAAGGTCTGTCTAGAATGAAATCATCAAGCGATGGATAAACCGAACATCTTCTTGAGTTGAAGCCGATGAAGACCGATGACAACCGACTAAAATTAGGGTTTATAGTTGTTATGAAAGCCGACTAAGATTAGGATTTATAGCCGACTAAGATTAGGGTTTTCATCATAAAAAATATTGTTATAAAAGGAGGGTTGTTTGGAGAATTGAAGGGGTGTCGAATGTGTGTGAAATACGGTCATTGTGCGTAGAGAGCAAGTCGTGTCGAATCATGCTAAGTGCAAAATTTGCAAAGAGAGCAGAGTGCACAAAAGGGAGAAGATGATCGTGAAGTTCGATTGTAATGAAGTAGAGTGTGCGAAGTGATTACGTAGAGAGAGCAGAGTGCATAGAGAATGCAAAGGTGAAGAAGACCAGTCAGGGTCTTGCAAAAGCAAAGGTATCTTACTGTCAAACTTATAGATTCAAATTGAAGTCCAAGTTGGTGCTTGGCATTAGGGGTTGGTGCTCCTTCCAGTTGGTGCTGGTAAATCAGGGGTTGGTGCTCCTTTTTGTTGGTGTAGATAAATTAGGGGTTGGTGCTCCTTCTAGTTGGTGCTAGTAAATCAGGGGTTGGTGCTCCTTTCTATTGGTGTAGATAAATCAGGGGTTGGTGCTCCTTCCAGTTGGTGCTGATAAATCAGGGGTTGGTGCTCCTTTCTATTGGTGCAGATAAATAAGGGGTTGGTGCTCCTTATAGTGGGTGCTGGTAAATTGATTGTAAAGTTGGTGCTTTGCAAAGGCTAGATTTGGATGGTAGTCCAAGCAGTCAATTTTTGAGGAGTAGCCACATTGGTGAACCTCGTTAAATCTTGTGTTGTGTGATGCTCTTTTGTTATACTTGTTGTATCTAGTAATAAGTTTTAATTGCTACGGTATTAAGAGCTATAAATTTAAGTTTATAGAGCTACACTGATTCACCCCCCTCTTAGTGTCATTGTAAGACTAACAATTGGTATCAGAGCTAAGTTCTTGTACAAGCTTAACCGGCTAGGGTGATCTTGGAAGTAACACAATGGCAGGTGGTGAAGGCTTCTCATCAAACAAAGCACCATTGTTTGATGGATCTAATTACGCGTTCTAGAGAATCAGGATGCAGACATATCTCTATGCTTTGGGATACGACATCTGGGATTCAGTAGTTAGTGGATACACAATACCCATCACTCCTCCAAAAGAGACATCAGATGAAATGGAAGCAAACTTTGTTAGAAAACTAAAAATGGGAAAAGGAAAATACAGAGGAAAGCTACCGTTTAAATGTTTCAACTATGGAGGCATTGGGCATTTTGTGACTAAATGTCCACTTAATGAGAAGAACAAAAATGATGAAGGATCGCACCAAGAAAGAAGTGACTGGAAGAAGAAAATGAATTTCAGAAAAGGCAACTTCAAGAAGAAAAGTTTCATCTCCAGGAATGCCAGTTCAATAGAAGACAGCTCCGATGAGGATTCTGAAGAGGAAACAGGTGAAGCTCTTTTCATGGCATTTGAAGAAGTAAAATCAGAAAAGGAAGAAGGAGTGAACTCTGAAGTATGTGGTGAAAACCCTGAGGCTGAAGTAGATCTAGAAGGTGAGTTGATCTCTGCACTTGAAGAGTGGAAAATAGAGAGGAAAAAGAATAAGAAAATTTCAAAAAATCTTGAGGATGCAAACGAAATCATAACCAGTCTGAAAGTACAGACAAAAGAATACAAGAAAATATCTGAAGATCTCGAAGTACAAATTACCATGAAAATAGATTATTGCTGCAAACTAGAAGAAGAGAATGTTGGTTTACGGATGCAGATAGAAGAGATGAATCACAAAATTAGTTGCTATCACAAACGCGAAGAAAGTTCTATGAAGTTGGATAAGATTATAAATGACCAAAGGCCTGCAGGCATCAAATTTGGTCTGGGTTTCGTCGAAGGAGAATCATCAAATGGATCAAAGGCCAAAAATGTAGAATCCATAAAGAATGAAGATAAGAAACAAGTTGATCAAGGAAAAATGTCTCATGCAAAAGAAAGCAATAATGCCAGGCACGAAAGGAGAATTGACAATGATGGATTCACCAATGTCACACATCAAAGAAGAAGAAGACCTATGGCTCCTACGACAACATGGCAAAGACCATCACCCAGGTTCAATTATCCCTTTTCTGGTTTCTATTTTAAATGCAATGGCTATGGACATAAAATCTCAGACTGCAAATATAATGTAAGACCAAGGAATTTCACCAAGTAGAAATGCTTTTTCTCCTTTGATGAATTATACAGTAGAATGTTATAACTGTCATAATTTTGGGCACATTGCAAGAAACTATAGAAGTACATTTGCATCAAATCAGTTTCAGGGAAGAAAATTTCAACCAAATAGGATGAGACAAAATAGAAAACTTCTCGAAAAACATGCACAAGCTATTGATAAGGGAAAGGCAAAACAAGAGCCCAAAACTACTATCAAAATGGAGTGGAAAGAAAAAGAGCGACTTAAGGAAGAAAATGAATCCTTAATCATACAAACAACATTTAAAGCACAGAATAAATATGTACCATGGATACTTGATAGTGGATGCTCCAGTCATATGACAGGTGACAAACAAAAATTTGAGAAGTTACAAAAATATGAAGGTGGTTCAGTAAAGTTTGGAAATAATGATGGAGCTAAGATAGTTGGCAAAGGTTCAGTTAAAATTAGTGACAAAAAAATTAAGTCGAAGAAGTCTTGTTTGTGGATGGTTTGAAACATAACTTGTTGAGCGTAAGTCAGATTTGTGATAAAGGTCATGAAGTAGTTTTTAAGAAGCGGGGTTATGAAGTCAGAAAAACAAACAGTGGAAAATTGATAGCAACTGGATCAAGGACATCCGGCAACCTTGTACACGCTCTCAGAGACTTCAGAAGGAGCTTGTTTTATTGGACAGGAAGAAGAAAATTGGTTGTGGCACAAGAGACTCGGTCATATCAGTTTTGATAATCTAGTAAAAATCAACTCAAAAAGGGTAGTGAGAGATATTCCCACCATCAACAAACCTGCAAACAACATTTGTGCTTCATGCCAAAAGGGGAAGCAAACTAGAGTCACATTCAAAACAAAAGAGTACTACACAAGCAAACCTTTGGAACTAATACACACTGATTTATGTGGACCCATGAGAACACAAAGCATAAATGGTGACAAATATTTTATGTTGTGCATTGATGACTATTCCAGAATGACATGGATATTTTTCTTGAAGCATAAATCAGAAGCTTTTGAAATGTTCAAGACTTTCAAAAACCAAGTTGAGAATGAAACAGGAAAGAGGATCAAATGTTTAAGATCGGATAGAGGAGGAGAATTCATTTCAGAGGAGTTTACAGAGTACTATGAAAAATACGGTATTAGGAGACAGTTTTCAGCAGCCAGGACACCTCAACAGAATGGAGTGGTAGAAAGAAAGAATAGGACAGTGCAGGAAATGGCACGGACTATGTTGGCTGAAAGCAGAGTAGCAGACAGATTTTGGAAAGAAGCAGTCCATACTACGGTGTATATCCAAAATAGGTACATGCTGAGAACACATGAAAGCAAAACTCCTTATGAGTTGTGGTTCGGTAAAAGGGCAACAACAAAATACCTCAAAGTTTTTGGCAGCAAGTGCTACATCAAAAGAACTGAAGATAATCTTGGTAAGTTTGAAGATAGAGCGGATGAAGGTATTTTTGTTGGTTATTCATCAAAAAGCAAAGCTTACAAATGCTACAACAAGAGGCTAAAGAAAATTGTGGACAGTGTCGATGTTAAATTTGATGAAGGTAGAGAACGAGTAATTAGCTATGAAAAGAACTACCCAATTTATGAAGAGGTTATTGAAGGAGATGAGGAAAACGAAACGGAAAAGATACAAAAAATTGACTCGGATGATTTAAGTTGTGATTCGAAGTGGAAGAAAATAAGAAATTCAAAACAGACAGCTGGCAGAAAAATCATCCTAGAGAGCAAATAATTGGAGACCCCAAAGTTGGTGTTCAGACAAGAAGAAGAGTAGTAAGTAACTACTCTCTATTATCCAGCATTGAGCCCAAAAATGTTGTTGACGCAAGCAAAGATGAAAGTTGGATGAAGGCAATAAATGAAGAATTAGATCAGATCGAGAAAAATGAAACTTGGGAGTTAGTACCTAGACCTGCAAATAAAAATATAATCGGGACTAAATGGATTTTTTGAAACAAATTGAATGAAGACGGACAGGTAGTCAGAAATAAAGCAAGATTGGTATGTAAGGGTTATGCACAAGTTGAAGGCATTGACTTTGAGGAAACTTTTGCACCAGTAGCTAGACTAGAGGCAATTAGAATGTTTCTGGCTTTAGCAATCTACAAGAATTTCAAATTTTATCAAATGGATGTGAAATCAGCATTTTTGAATGGGAAACTTGAAGAAGAGGTTTATATTGAGCAACCAGATGGTTTCCAACTTGGTGATGATCCCAACTTGGTTTGCAAGTTGAAGAAAGCATTATATGGCTTAAAACAGGCACCCCAAGCATGGTATGCAAGGCTAGACAACTATCTCACTCAACAAGGGTTTAAGAAAGGTATGGTGGATAGTAATTTGTATGTCAAAATAGAAAATGGGCATCTTATTGTTCTTGTTGTATACGTAGATGATATCATATTTGGCAGCAACAAAGATGAGTCATGTAAATATTTAGCAAATAAGATGCAGAAAGAATTTGAAATGTCAATGATTGGTGAACTTTCGTATTTCCTCGGGTTGCAAGTTAATCAAAATAAGAAGGGCATATTTATTTCTCAAGTTAAATATGTGAAAGAGATGTTAAAAAAGTTCACAATGGAGGATTGTAAGCCACTTAGCACTCCCATGACGACAGGTTGCAAGTTGAGCAAGGATGACAAATCTCCACCTGTTGATCAAACCATGTACAGATCTATGATTGGGAGCTTACTGTACTTGACAGCTACCAGACCAGATATTTTGCAGGCAGTATGCATGGTAGCACGATTTCAGGCTAATCCCAAGGAGACTCATGTGACAAGCAGTGAAGAGGATTCTTCGGTACCTCAAGGGTACTATGGAGTATGGGTTATGGTATCCGAAAGGTAAAGACTTCACCCTTATTTCGTATTCAGATGCAGATTGGGCAGGAGGTGTCGATGACAGAAAGAGTACCAGTGGAGGTGCATTCTATCTTGGAGACAGATTGGTCGCGTGGCACGAGTAAGAAACAAGAGTCGGTTTCTTTATCGACAGTAGAGGCAGAATATATTGCAGCGACAACATGTTGTACGCAGGTATTGTGGATGAAACAAACCCTGAAAGATCTTGGTATTAGCTTCAGTGAGCCAATATCGGTTAAGTGTGATAACACCAGTGCCATTAACATCTCCAAGAATCCGGTTATGCATTCACGCACAAAACACATTGCTATCGGGTATCACTTTTTGAAGGAGAAAGTTGCGGAAGGTGAGGTTAAGTTGGATTTTGTTCCAACTACAGAGCAAGTAGCAGATATCTTCACAAAACCATTGCCCAAGGAAGTTTTTGAGTACCTTCGCAATAAATTGGGAGTGGTCACACTTCCCAAGAATTGACTAGCTACAGGGATCACATTCTCAGGGGGAGCATTTAAGTATTTGATTATCTTTTTGCTCATGTTCATGATTTTTGCTAAGTGTAATAAATTTTGCCCGAGAATGTTGTGCATGGACTCAGGGGGAGTCTGCAGTAGCCCTTTGGTATTATTGTCAAAGGGGGAGAAGAGTTACAGGAAATTGCACATGTGTTGCCAAAAATTCCAAAGGGGGAGATTGTTGAGCAAGGTGCAGCAACAGTATTGTCATTGTTGTCAACACGGTCAGATAGATCTGTTGATGCAGTGGACAGGAAGTTCAAAAGCTATTCAGATGCAGAAGACAGGAGTTCAAAGGTTATTCAGAGTATGTACAGTGATTTTCCAAGAAGACCGAAGTGGCCCATATGCAAAAGATCAAAGAAAAAAGACAAGTAAGAAAAGTGTCGCGATATCGCGACATATACAACAGGCAAGAAAAACTATCGCGATTTCATGACATGTTGGAAGAGAGAAAAGCAGGAAAAACTGTCGCGATTTCGTGACATGTTGGAAGAGAGAGAAAAAGCAGGAAAAACTGTCGTGATTTCATGACATGTTGGAAGAGAGAGAAAAAGCAAGAAAAACTGTCACGATTTCGTGACATGTTGGAAGAGAGAGAAAAAGCAGGAAAAACTATCACGATTTCGCGACATGTTGGAAGAGAGAGAAAAAGCAGGAAAAACTATCACGATTTCGCGACATGTTGGAAGAGAGAGAAAAAGTAGGAAAAACTGTCACGATTTCGTGACATGTTGGAAGAGAAAAATGCAAGTGGAAAAACTATCATGATTTCATGACATGTTGGAAGAGAAAGAGAAAGCAGGAAAAAGTGTCACGATTTCGCGACAAGTTCGAAGAAAGAGAACAAGTAAGAAAAGTGTCACGATTTTGTGACATGTCACATTTTTGCAACTAAAATAGGAGAGAGAAAGTAAGTTTGAAAAGTGTCATGATTTCATGACATGTCACATTTTTGTGACTAAAATAGGAGAGAGAAAGTAAGTTTGAAAAGTGTCGCGATATCGTGACATGTCACATTTTCATGACAAAAGAAAGAGAGGAAGCGTATGGAAGTAGAACTATCATGATTTTGCGACAAAAGTAGAAAGCAAGACTTCAAAAGTAGAAGTGTCATGATTTCATGACAAAAGCAAAGAAGTAAAGTACGAAAGTAGAAGTGTCATGATTTCATGATAAAAGTAGAGAAGAAGACTTCGAAGGCAGAAGTGTCACGATTTCATGACAAAAGCAAAGAAGCTAAGTACGAAAGTAGAAGTGTCATGATTTCATGACAAAAGCTAAGTTGAAGACTACGGAGGCAGAAGTGTCGTGATATCACGACAAAAGCAAAGTCAAAGTCTATGGAAGCAAAAGTGTCGCGATATCATGACAAAAGCAAAGACGAAGTATACGAAGGCAGAAATGTCGCGATATCATGACAAAAGAAAAGATGAAGTCTACAGAGGCAAAAATGTCATGATATCATGACAAAAGAATAGAGAAAGCGTACAGAGGTGAAAGTGTCATGATATCGTGACATGTATTTTCGTGGCAACAGCAACAAAAGAAGCTACAGAGGTAGAAATGTCATGATTTCATGATAGGTCGTAAATGCGCAAGTCAAGAAGGAGAACCCGACTGAAATGAGAAGTATGACAGTGGACCGACATCACTATGGCATTTACAAGGGCAGTTACAGAGTGATTTCATATTGCTAAAATATGAAGAGTGATCAAAAGTCAGTATGGCGGTTACAGGGTCTGTCCAGAATGAAATCATCAAGCGATGGATAAACCGAACATCTTCTTGAGTTGAAGCCAACGAAGACCGATGACAACCGACTAAAATTAGGGTTTACAGTTGTTATGAAAGCTGACTAAGATTAGGATTTATAGCCGACTAAGATTAGGGTTTTCATCATAAAAAATATTGTTATAAAAGGAGGGTTGTTTGGAGAATTGAAGGGGTGGTCGAATGTGTGTGAAATACGGTCGTTGTGCACAGAGAGCAAGTCATGTCGAATCGTGCTAAGTGCAAAATTTACAAAGAGAGTAGAGTGCACAAAATGGAGAAGATGATCATGAAGTTTGATTGTAATGAAGCAGAGTGTGCGAAGTGATTACGTAGAGAGAGCAGAGTGCGTAGAGAATGCAAAGGTGAAGAAGACCAGTCAGGGTCTTGCAAAAGCAAAGGTATCTTACTGTCAAACTTATAGATTCAAATTGAAGTCCAGGTTGGTGCTTGGCATCAGGGGTTGGTGCTCCTTCCAGTTGGTGCTGATAAATCAAGGGTTGGTGCTCCTTCCAGTTGGTGCTAGTAAATCAGGGGTTGGTGCTCCTTTCTATTGGTGCAGATAAATTAAGGGTTGGTGCTCCTTCCAGTTGGTGCTAGTAAATCAGGGGTTGGTGCTCCTTTCTATTGGTGCAGATAAATAAGGGGTTGGTGCTCCTTCCAGTTGGTGCTGGTAAATCAGGGGTTGGTGCTCCTTTCTATTGGTGCAGATAAATAAGGGGTTGGTGCTCCTTCTAGTGGGTGTTGGTAAATTGATTGTAAAGTTGGTGCTTTGCAAAGGCTAGATTTGGATGGTAGTCCAAGCAGTCAATTTTTGAGGAGTAGCCACATTGGTGAACCTCGTTAAATCTTGTGTTGTGTGATGCTCTTTTGTTATACTTGTTGTATCTAGTAATAAGTTTTAATTGTTGCGGTATTAAGAGCTATAAATTTAAGTTTATAGAGCTACACTGATTCACCCCCCCTCTCAGTGTCATTGTAAGACTAACATTAGGCACCCAATTTTCACTGAGCTTCTTAGTATTTTTCTTACAACTCATCAAAGTACTTAGAGCTTTAGGATGTAGGGGGCATAAGCTCTTATGGTGCCCACCCTTACCACACTCCTAGAAAACTTGGGGTTTATTTTCATATTAAATATTCTGAACCCAAGTTCCAATATTAGAAAAGAGTTCAACAAAGCTCGGTATATCCTTCTAAATATCTGCCATCACATACATTCTAGCATAGAGCATTTGAGATTTGGAACTGGTAATCTGATAGAAGAAAATGAAATCCTTGATAATCTTGGCAATAGATTGGAATATGCTCACATGCCAAAGATGAAGTGGAAGTTATGGTAGGTGGACCCATAGTGGAACAAGATTAATGCTCTATGTCAAGGGATTAAAATATGGGCTCCATTTACGTAGAAATAAACCTTATTTTCCAAAACACCATGGAGCCCCTTCCAAGATCTATTTGAGATCCTTAGAGTTAAACCTATAAGGAATAAATTTCATGGGATGGCCACAATTTCAAGACACCCGATAGGTATCCATCTTGCCAAAGCCCATCTCCTCAGAGAATAAATATTCGACCTCCTATCGTAGAATTTTTCCACAAGATTCCATAGCCCATATTTCAGGATATTATCAATCAAGCTATCAAGGATATGCATCTGGTTCGATAGAGTAGAAATATCGAATAGGGTGTCAGATCCTCCATTATCACTAGTGGCCACTTTTACAAATGAAGGTGCACTAGGAGGGATGGGATCCTCCCTGCAGGTTCTATTGGTCCCACATTTAAGCTTACTAGGATCCCACTCCTACCATTCAAACAAAAAGGAGTCATGGGATTCAAATTGAACCACCTTCACGAACTTATCTTCTTAAGAAATGGGGTCAAATTTTCCCAAGAAAGCATCCACTTTCTCTATAATTCTCATATTCCTCCTCTACAATGCTCCTCTAAAACCCTAATCTACCTCCTCTGCAATGCTCTTTTAAAACCCTAATCTACCTCCTCTATAATGCTCCTCTAAAACTGTAATCTATCTCCTTTGCAATGCTCCTCTGAAATCCTAATATGCCTTCTCTGCAATTCTCCTATGAAACCCTAATATACCTCTTCTAAAATACTCCTCTTAAACCCTTTTTATTGCTCTAAAAATACATGATGGTTGTAGTTGGAATCGACTTCTGCACATGAATGAAAATCTGGTCACTCGATTTAGCTTATGCAAATCGTATCTTCTAGAAACCCTCACATAGGTGTAAGGTAATATATGAAATCCTAGCGAACAGTGGCGATGAGGGTTTATCCATATCATAATATTATTATAAAAATATTATAATGATTATATATGTTTATAATTTTTGTACATTAGATCAATCATAATGAAACACTAAACTTATTTAATATATTGGCGAAGATTATTACTAAATATATTTTATGTTTTTGAAGAACACATAAAAAATAAATAGGGTCTACAAAATATTTGGAAATATAATATCAATGATTATTATTAATTTAAACTAAGGTATATTATCATGCTTAAATATAGTTAAACATGTATTTTATTATTCACACATGTATGGTCCAAGGGGTGAAATTTAGAATATTTGGATCAAAAATATCTCATCAAGGTTCAACATTTGTCAATATTATATTACATGCTATAATATCACACATTAAATATTTAACTATAATATTTACTAATTCAAATATAAGTTATTTATATTATATATATGTCTATATTGATATAGACAACAAAATACTTAGTCCTAAATGGAATGAATTGTTAAGAAAATCAATATAGACAAGTTGTAAGCGTCATAGTGTTCAATGGATGATGTTTGCTTTCATTTTTATTTTAATCTCTATTTTCACTTCCACTCTTGTCATTACCTTTTTGAATGGTTGAATATACATTAAATAAGTAATGCTTGCCATCATAAAGATATGTTTATTGCCATGCCAATAATAATTATGATTCCCACCTAAATTAAATTAGAAGAGAGAAGAGTTTTGTAAATAGTAAATGCTTGTCACCCTTTAAAAGTATTAAGAAAAAACATGGATCATTAATTATCATTCAATACATAGAAAAAAATATTATATATATATATATATATATATTTATTTTTGATAGATTGCATTTTGGATCTTATTTTAGTTTCTTTAAATTATATAGCATCTATTCTTAATATTACATAAATGGATCATATATAGAGTGAAACACTCTATCTCCAACCAATAAACATCTATTATAGTTACCATTGGTAAAATATCATGGATTTTATCCCATAAATGATAGGAGGTCCTTGTTATTTAATACATTAAAATATATCTTTATAAATGAATAAAAAAAATATTCCAATAGCATTTATTTAGGGTCTCTATTATCTCCTATAATATGCACTCAAGATTATTAGCTCATAATAGTCAATCTCTTTGAGTTGGCTATATATTAAAACTTCATTCATTCAAGTAGATGATATATGCTTTAGAGTCTATCATAATGAAAGTTGTCTTCATGAATGCAACATGATTTGACCAAATGATACTAATGATAAATCCTATACCATTACACAATAAAAAGTATCAAAACACTTCCATATACAAATTTTATGGCCTCCAAATTACTTTTTCTATCAGCCTATAAAACTACATAATAATACTCCAAACTTTGATCTATAGAAGCCTTCTATAATATATCACTTAGTAAAATATGATTTATTTACAATAATAACTCAAATTTTAACACTTCTAATGAATGAGGAAAACCACTTGATTTATTTTGATTAAGCATTTACTTCTACATAAATATAAATTTTAAGTTTTTATCCTTCATGATCCCACATTGGCTACCACATTTTATAACTACACAGTCCAATACATATTGAATAATAAAAAAAGTAAAATAAACTCATGGAAGACTCATCTAGTCTTTTTGAAGGGGCCTTTGCTACTTTAGACCTTCTTAAACTTTTGACATATTGTTTGGATGGATTTTGGGGCAATGACTCCTCTTCTACCTCTTCATGTCCTAAGGCTTGAGTCATTACTTCTTGTTGCATATATTCTACTTTAGATTCATATTCTCCTTCATATGTTTTATCTTCAACCGTTTAAATTTTGAGAAGTTTAGGAAAAAGTTCTTTCTCATGTTTTCTTATCCACTTGTAGTTTTTGTCAAAATTATCATTGAAAAGTTTATCTATGCTATCAATATTAGCTTTATTGGTCAATTTGTGTTCACAACATGTTATCCAACATTGCTCTATCATGTGCTCTTCCTAACACTTATATTCCGTGATGGTATCAACCAACTCTAGATCCAACAATTGGTCTTGATTCCTTTTTCGGTCAAATATGCACTCATATGTATAACACCTCCTCCATTTAAGACCGGTCTTGCATCTCTAGGTAGTTGATTGATATTTTTTTTTTCTCTCGAAGGTTTTTGGACCTTTCAGCTTCTAGCTAGGAAAAGTGCTTGAATCCTAGTAATTTAGTGTTTTACATCAGCTTTTTTACCAAGACATCTTCAGGATCATAATTCCACATATGTGGCACTACTAACAATTTTAGTGTGAAGAGTTTGGCTTTCAAGTCTTGATATTATTGTGGCTCCTTTTGGAGATGATTATGTATTTAAACTTAACTGGAAACCTAAGTAGCTATGTTTTTTCCCTACCCCATGATTTTCTCTATCACATATGCTTGTATAGAGTACTCCAAGTTGAATACCCAGTCAGTGACATAATATGGAAGCAAGTATAGGAATTTGGAGAAGCCATAGACCCTAATAATGGTGCCTTGTTCTAGGAAAAACCAATCTCTTATCTCCAATAGTTTTTCCCTGAGTTTTTTTTTGCTTTATTAGAAAGGTACAAACACCTTCCATAGATAACTACTAGTGCAGGTCCCAAAAAATCTTTGTTGAATTTAAGGTATGGAGAGCTATATCTAAAAACATGAATACAATCTATTAATGGGAAATTTTTGCCTTCCTTATCTGTATTTTGTAGTGGGATGTTGATCCTATTTGCAAATGTCATATAGTAGAAAAACAACCAATCCACATATGAGGAGTATGTGAATATCCCATACTTTTTATCTTTCAGTGACTTCAGTTGGTCTTGAATGTTGACTACCAAGAATTATACCCAATCTAATGTGATGGAAGAAAATACCTTCATTACTATATTGGCCATGCCAAATTGGTATGGATAAATTGTCATGTCATTTCTCAAACCTAATATTATTGCTATCATGGATAGAATATTATGTGATTTATTAGAGAATTTGGTCAAGCTCTTGCACTTGTTCATATAGTCATCTGGTAGCTTCTCTCCAATTTTGACAAGCCAATCTTGACCTAGGGGACTTTGTATATACTTTATTTGCTCATCCACATCACTTTATTTTATCTAAGTATATGGGATACCTTTGAATGTAAATATTATCTGTATGAAATATTTGTTAATGGTAAACACGGTTTTAGAATTACAGTCACAAACGATGGTAGTGTTTGGACCATAGAACTTAGGAATTACATGTATGATATTTAAGTATGGATGTAATTATTTAGGAACAAAATGACTTATGTTCAAGTGGTAGGACATTCCACTTGGGTTATTTCCAAAAAATATTTGTGTCTTTCCTTCATAGGTGATTTGATTCATTTTTATTTTGGTTCAAATTGTAAGCTTCCATCTTGTCTATCAATTCATCGATGGATTTTTGTACAACACTCTTCTTACCTCATACCATTATTCTAAATCGACTTCCAACTTCTATTTTGCACTTTCCCTGTTATTGGTTCTCTACAACACCTATAATGCTTCTTATTTTGCAGTCAATATTCTAAAATATGGAGAAAGAGGGCATGTTTGATGTAAGGCTCAAGAATTTATAGCATTCATATAGAGTCTTCAAAGGTTAGGCTATATTAATGCTTTTGTGAGGTGGACTATGTATGCCAAGGAGGATTTTATATTGGAATAAATGTCTACTTCTGAATATCTAACAAGTTTAATTGGGGAGGGTGTGACCACCCTACGCTGGCCAATTGGATCCTAATAGCTGATGTCTAATAACTAATCAATTTATTTTAACTCATCTAATTTTAATTAGGGTTTCATAATTTCACAAACCTTTTCTTTTTTATTAGATCTCACTAGGATCACCAATCATCAGTGCATTGATTTTGTACGTTGCATTTAGCAGGTCAACCTCCAATGGTTTTAAAGTTATATTGGGTTAGATGTCGAGGATTGTTACTATGAAAATTGCTTGGGAGACATTTTAGGGACCTTAATAATTCTTTGGACCTATTTCTTGATGACTTATTAGACATTTCATAGACTGGTGCGTAGCCCAATATGCTAGGTGAGCTATCCACCTTGTACCCTTTTTACCATTTATTTCTGGTGGAACCAACTTATTGTGGTAAGGACAAAATTTGTACTTTATACATAATGTATAGGCATCTTATTTACATATATACAAGTAGAATACCATTTTTCTTAAGCACAATGTTAGTGATGCAGACCATCTACCAGGATGGACAAGAAATGATTGTCCAACTAGCACAACTTAAGGATGATTGACCTTTTCCTCTATTCTATCATGTATGGATTGGACCATATAGGATTAACTCTTTTGGTTGTACCTAGTTTTATGTTTTCTAAGTTCTATTTGAGCACTGGATTATCCTCCTCAAAATTCATTACCATTTTTAAAGGGTGCAACTCATTCAAGCCGATGTATCTGATGCAACTCAATGCCAAAAATTCTAAATTTATTGGTAGTATGAACTCTTCTTCATAAACCTAGGAATAGAGTGGTGTCTTCAAAGCCCTTTCCATTCTTATTTGGTCATTCCACTAGACTTTATCTAGTAGCACATGCCAAATCTCAGGGTAATTTCTAATTTTCCCCTTGATGATCTTTGGAATATTTTTGTAGGTAGACTCTAATAGCTATAGTAACAAATATTCTAGCATATTTTATATTTCCTTACCAAGTCTATAGTCTTTGTGTTTATATAAGGTTTGACACTATCTAAGACTATGGTTGCTATAATCTAGAATCTGAGGATTAGTGCTTCAAGAAATTTAAACATTGTATGTTGCTTATGATGCTTAGAGCTTCTTATTTTAGCAGACCCTTAATCTTGAAATTCCTTAGTATGTATTTTTTTCATAATGGCTTTTCATCTAGTGATAGCTCTATGGTGTATGGGATGATATCTTGATCGTATACATCATAATTGTCATTAGTCCATATGATGACATCATTGAATTATTTGCACAATTCCTTAGTCTAGATGATTGGATATTTTGGATATTGTACACTAATATTGGTGTCTTTTTGGGGCTCAATATGTACTTCTTTATAAATATTGTTGTTAATTTTTATCTTATGAACAACCGGTCTATAATTTTTGTCACATGTACTCTCCAAAGTCATTAGTCCTTTGGACATGATCTTATTTTGTTCACAACCCTACTTTTTTAACAATTGACCATTCCATATGTGATTTAGGTTAGGAATTTCACCCACCAAAATTATACTTTTGGCTTGTTTTCACTTCATGATTGAGTAAGTACCTATCCCTATTTCAATCATGGCATTGAAATATTCCATGGAAAACTGATCTTATGGGTCTGGATCATCCGATACTTCTTCAACTAAGTTTATTTCTTTAGTGATCAAGTTCATCGCATCTATTTGTGACTCTTCCTTAAACCTCCTAATGTGAAATGAAGATGGTATTTTAGAATTTATCTTGAATATTTTTCCTTTGAAAGGGATCTTCATATGGGAGTAGTTCTTAGATCTTGAAAGATATAAATTAGAAGCTTTGGAGGTAGTCTTCCTACAGTAATAAAGTCTTTCTTAGCTCCCAGTACTTCTTGAAAAACCTTCAAGAATGTTTGTACATGATATTTACTTATATAAATCCCCAAATTAGAAGGAAACGTTCTTATATAGTGGTACATAGTCTACCCTTCAGTTGGTCACATGCCATACGATACTCTTTTCTATTTCTATATGAATCTGATGTTGAAGTATATGATTTCATCATGTGGATGTTTTAGATGCAAGTGAACTGGTTCAAAAATGATATAGGATCTACATGTTCATTGAATTATTCAATCAACTTGCTAGCCAATATGTTCCATAAAGTTATGGTTTGATCCAACAAGGTTCTATACCAGTATAACATATTTTATTTCAATGATATTACCAATAGCATTATCATGATGTATTGATCATGGATACTATGTATGATAGATAATGTAGCTACATATTGATAATGTTCATACACCATTTTTATAGTACCATTATATGTTGGTAGTACTTTTAGGGTAGCCTAGGGAATGGGAATTTGAATCAGTATGTTTAAAGGTTCAACATAGTTCTAGGATGGATAGTTGTAGGTGTTTTGATTTGGGTTTATAGTCATTATCATTGGTTCAAGAGGATGGGTTGTTGGAGTTGGGTTGGTAGCAACTGGAGTGGCTGTAATAGTTAGGTATACTACTAGAACTAGATATGGTGTTGAAATAGATGAACAAATTGAATGAAATATGAAGTTATCAAACTATAGTTCTAGGAATTCTATTGGTTTCTTAAATTCTCTAGTTGGTTGTCTTGTGATCATATATCTATAAATCCAAAGAGGGAAGCTTAATGAAAGATGGCTATGCAAGTATTTTCCAAGTATCGATGGATAGAGTCACTACGTGATGGATATTGTAGACCAAAATAGAATATCATCAAGTTTTATTCAAGTGTGAATGCAACTAGTCATGTGATATGGATATCTAGGTTTGAGTTGAGTCACTAGGTGATTTTTATAGAATTTAATAACACAAAAAATCATTTATATTTATATTATCTAAGGGAACTTTAGGTCCCACCGGGTGCACCAAAAACTATTGGTCATAAAATTTATCTGATGGAAAGGTTTGTGCATCCACGGACCTTGAACAACATTTAAAGACTTGGAAGTGTGTGTAAGCTACAATGGTTAATTTTTGGAGGAGACCAATTCCTTGTAGTCCCGACTAACTATTCCTAAAAGTGAGGGGAAAGGGTGCTAAAAGAAATAAAATAAACTAGCTAGAACATAAATTGGTACAAATTAAGAAACATCAAGATACATGTAATAACAAAAATATACAACTAAAAAACCAACTACCTAACATACTAGCTCATTGCACAAACAATTACAAAGTGTTCACTTATAATCTATTGTATGCTAATGAGACTACATATTCTAGATAAGGAATGAGTACAGTGGAAATCCAAGATTTAGAATTATCACCACAAGCATTCAAAATACTTAAATTACAAATATATAGCTATCATAGAACTTATAATTTAAACCCACTGTGCCCTTAGTAGACCCCAAATTATATACAAGTAAATGAGTATGGTGGACATGAAGAATTTAGATTTATCACCATAAATATTTAACATGCTCAGATTAGAAATAAGAGGACATGCATACACAGATACCTACTTTGTAAATGAATGAAACCAAAGGCTAGAAATTAGTTTTTTTGCATTAAGGTGCAATATCTATCCTTATATATGAATTGTAAACACCTAAAACCCGACCACTATTCATTCTACATCCTTGTATATATAGCCATTTTACAATTACAGAATTATCATAAAACATCATTATTATAAAAATGAAATGCTATCATGTTAGAGGATGTGCTAGCCGATTGGACCATTGGAACGTATGGCCATCCCAACTACCTCACCATGGCTTGCTAACCTAGCCAAAATTTGTACCATACCGAGTATTGCTAATCCTGTTGCTTGCATCTGGTTCATTGCTCTTAACTGATCATTTTTAGTTCAGCCATCCTATCATTCACATTATGATATGAATCTAACCACCATAAAAATATTCTTCTGTTATATTATTTTATTCTCCATGTGTCCTAAGATAGCAATAGTCCCTGTGTGAGTGGTCCAAAATTGGATTTGATTAGGCTGACTACCATGCTTATGCGTTGTGGAGTCATGATATAAAATATTCATGATTCTAAAGGACTCTGTTAGGTAGAGTGGATTCATCGATATTAGTACTTATTTCTCTTATTAATTGGCAATCTCTAGTATTAGGTTGGGGATCAGGTACCCATTTGAGTATTAACCATACACCAATATTTTGGACCTCCAAAATTGGATCTTAGTAATAGGTAGGGGAATTGGTATCATTCTAGGCTCCAGTCAAGTACAGGCCATTTGGAAATCTCTATAATCCATATTTATTAATTTTTGATCTCATGGAAGGTAGTTAGCCATCTTCTGGGTCCCTTGTTGGTGCACTTTTTTCGATGGCATCCTTACTTTGTGGTCTAGACCATTGGTATCTTGCTGGGCATGATTCCTCTAACACTTTTTATAATTGGTAATTTCTTCATATATATGCATCAAAACATTCAAACCACTCAGGGCTCCAGCTGGGTGTAAAACCTTTGGTATCCCCTGGATAGATCATATATTCGAGACGTCATCAAACTTCAATCAAATGTAATTCTTCTGGCTACTACAAGGCTCCTAATCTGATAGAATCTCCAATATCTTCCAAGTATTGGTGGAGGATAAAAATTCTGATCTCTCTTGGACCTTGAAGCTTTAAAATTATTTATTAGGGCATGTCCTTTGGATCAATTCAATTTTTGACCAGGTGCAAAATTCTTGATCATCTCCAGACTTGGTGGATTCACATTCCCTGTTCGAGATAGATATCCAGGGCTATGTCAGGTTATATCTAGGTACAAAATATATGGTCATCTTCATACTAATCCAAGTCTACCTTAAATGCAAAAATTTCTCATTTTATGCAATGTATTCATCTTAAACACTTTCTTTCCAAAGTGCATGTGGGTAGTGGTCCAAAAACACCCACACATTTTTGTTTCACTTTTGGAGATTACCACTCTTACTTCTTCCCTAATAGATCATTATTTTTCTCCAAGTCCTCCAATTTTTGCTTAAGGGTAATATAGTTCCATAGGATATGGCCATGAGCATGACAAATTCTACATCAAATGATTACATTCTCATAATCTTGGTCCTGGGTCCACTCATAATCCCTCACTTTTAGAATAATTACCTCTGAAAGAGGGATCAATAGGTCTACATGGAGATAAATCTAGGCAAAGGTAGTTACATGAGCCTCTTTAGTTACTTTAGATATTTCTATATATTCTCCAATAGTATTTCCAATTCCTTTCAAGGTTTTTTTATTCTAAAATTCTAGGGGGAGATCATACAATTGGACCTAGACCAGTACTTTGGTTGAATTTTATTTATTGGGATCAAATCCTATGGTCTAACTTCACATAAATAGATTAGCCCTTGCCATGAAATAAGATCCCCCATATTGAATCGTCTTCTTATCATGTAAGAAGATGAAAATGACAATGAAGAAGCCTTTAGGGTAGAGTTTAAGTTCTACTTCTCCCTTTAGTTTCTAGACTCCTCTTATCCAATTTTGCAAATCTTGCTCCATCGGCCAAAGAACTGTGAACCAACAAATTAATTCTTGCTTATCTTGCTCCATCGCCCAAAGACCTGTGAACCAACAAATTAATTCCTGCTCAAATAAATAAGAAATTCCTTATTTAAAGGATTTTAGTTTTACATTCAATAATGGTAACTCTATAGTTTTTCCTAAGTATTTATTAATAGCTAAGGATTGTGTGATATGCTATTTTTTTCCTATTTAATAACTACATGCTTAATATGTCTCTTAGAGCTCCCACATTCTCCTTTAGTACCTTTTTTCTGCACATCTCAAAAAGAGAGAGGGGATAAGCCCTTTGAAGAGATTACCATTAGAAAGAGAGGACACCATACATGAAAAAGTAAAATAAAATAACGAAAGAGTTAAAGCTAAATAGTACCTTCCTTTGCAACTGGAAACCTTTACAACACCATGAAATATTTGACCAAAATACCATAGTGTATGCATGGAATAATCCTTAAAACTAGACAATATGGGATCTTGAGTTTGTATACGGGTTAAAAATTTACATCTAGGTTGCAAGCACCATCAAATATCACTACATCTAGGTTGCAAGCACCATCAAATATCACTACATCTAGGTAAAAAACTACATATGGGTTGCATCCATGATTTGCTGAATTTGTCATGTCAAACCCTAGCTCTCGTAATATCCCCAAAATGCAATCTTACAATTTCCAGAATGAAGATGTTATTATTATAATGTAATAAAAATTAATTATACATACACATTATGTGATTGTAGATATAATTGAATTAAAAATGGATATAATTAAAAATTAAAATAAAATACCCAGGTGTTGTAGGTGAGTTGGAGAGGAGAGGGAAATCCTACAAGAGAGGTCCCAGGTTCAAATATCCACCCTACCAAAAAGCTGAATTGGGTATCCAAAATCCAATTGATAATGTTGGTGTGGGTAGGGTCGAGTGCGACTCCCAGGTGACTTTGACGGTGTAGAACCCCCTGTTCGTGGTCTCTCAGACCAAGGCAGCCCCGCAAGGGGTTTTTTGCTTTAAAAAAAATTAAAATTAAAATAAAATAGATACAAGCAAGGATATGTCATGATGCTCATAAACCAAGGAGAAAGTAGATGGAAATAAAAAACTATTATATTTATCAAATAGAATATATACAAGTAATAGTATGCCACAATTCTTACAAACCATGACTATTTCAATATGAGAGGAAACATATGAAAATACTCTAAATCCACTTTATCACACTTGTCATGATATAGAAATAGGATCCCTTACTTACATTTTAATAGATACAAAATAAATAAAATCTTCATAGCCATAGAATTCCTATAGTGAGAGTGACACTATTATGTATCATGTGATCGAACACTTATTTAAAAAAACAAAAATATGGTGATGAATATTAGTTAGAAACAAAGGGAATAAGTTTTTTTTTTTAACTTGCATGATTTATAATTTTTTATATGTAAAGGCTAATATTACTTTTTATAAGTAAGAACCATTCACAGTAAAAAAAATGGTTTTATTTTACATAAGTAATAGTTATAAAAATATTATTCCTAAAATAAATATTTTCTTCCAGTTAGCTTTTTAGAATAAGATTTTATCCATTGAGAATTTTTTAAATATGGGTATGCAAATTTGTAATTGGTGTTACCTTTGTGAAGCTGAATGGGAATCTTCTATTCATTTGCTGCTTTGCTGCCCTTTTTCTAGGGATGTCTTTTTTCCACATTTTGGATAAGTTGGGGGTGCAATGGGTGTTGTCAAATTGCCTTGGAGAGTATTACTTATCAATGGTCCTACCCTTTTAGATCCCCTCATATCATGTACCTATGACACTTTCTTCTACCACATTTGTTTTGGGGTATATGGAAAGAGAGAAATGCTACAATGTTTAAAAAATATAAGAAATATGTTGTTAGAGTTAACCACGAGATTTTGTGGAGTATAATGAACAATGCATCCAGTGTGTTTCCTGAGTTGGGGAGAAATGGTCATAGGTGTACTCTTGTGAAATTTATTTTGGAAGCTAAGTTGGGATTTTCATGAATCGATCATGGGCCTCCTATCCCAAATTCTAGGAGAATTATGAGGTGGTTTCTCCCCAACAAGTGGCTAAAATTAAATTTTTATGGAGCTTTACAATTTAATTTGGGGGTAACTAGGTTTGGTGGTCTCATAAGAAATATCAAAGGTAAAAATAATTGCATCATTTTTTGAGCTTTTTTTTGTCCAATCTTCTCATTATGTGGATACCAAAGCTACTTTCCAAGGCATTAAACTCCTAATTGTTTGGGGGGTATTGAATGCTGAAATTAAGGGGGGTTCGATGAATGTAATCAATATTCTCAACTCCTTAGTTACCTCGAGTTGGAATATTACAAATATGATGTGGGAATCAAGAAGGATGTTGTAGGTTCTAAATCAATTCAAGGTGGCTCATATTTTGAGGGAGGGTAATTCGCTCATTTGTTGTCTAGCTAATATTGGTGCTGACCAACCTGGCCTTTCAATTTGGAGAAGTAACTTTCCAATTGATCTTATAAATATTCTTAATGATGGTTCCACTTAATGGCTATTACAGACCCATACAACAACACTCTTATATGTTCCATCACCTTTATTTCATATGATCTAGCTCTTTTGAATTTGAACTATCCAAATGGTACTCATGGGGGGTGTGTTGCTCATTTTATGTGATGGTGGAAGAAGTACTACTTATGGATTTTAATATTTATTATCATTTAATCCTGGAAATTGGTGCAGTCCATATCTTTCAATAAATACTCTTTTTCAAATTCAAATGGTCAGAATGGTGCTCATTATGGTAAGGTTATCCACCTATGTGACCAAATTTTCAAAAACTCTTTGGGGGTCTTAGATGGTAATCCGAGATGGTGTATGACCCACATCCAGGTGGGTGAAGTTATTGACTCCTTTTTTCACTTTGGGTTGATTCTCCCCAAATCATATGACCCTTCCCATGTCACCTTCTTTCTGGTTTTTTGCATTTTTAGTATGGGGACTAATTTCTTCTTACTTATGAGTCACTTGGAGTTAAAGGCTAAGGAACCCTATAGCTATACATTTTGTGCCTCCACTCTTAGTTTTATATGCTTAGGAATTTTAAGGTGTGATTGTAGGTGTGATGAGAGGTGGTCTAGCTTTTTTTTCCTTGGTTGGTGTAAGTCAATCATGGGAATTATAATATTGCATATTATATGCATTCCTAGGACTTTTCAACTCCCTATTTTATGTATTCGATGGACTTTGAGTGGTCAATATTCA
Organism: Wollemia nobilis; assembly: GCA_028583015.1. Classification (NCBI taxonomy): domain Eukaryota; kingdom Viridiplantae; phylum Streptophyta; class Pinopsida; order Araucariales; family Araucariaceae; genus Wollemia; species Wollemia nobilis. The sequence continues at coordinate 161,892 of JAQPPZ010008728.1, read as the reverse complement.
TGGTTATCTCATTTTTAGTTTCCCCTCCTCTATTTCTTAGTCAGAAAGCTCCATTGGATGGGTTCATTTCTTTTTTTATTTTTCTTAGAAGGGATTTTAGGCCACTTCTATGGAAGAGAAATGGTGCTAGGTATTATATTCTATCGTGCTTTTGTTATTCATGGAGAAGGCTTTAAAAAATAGTCCTATATCTCACTTGGTGAAAATATGTTTGGAACCAACCTCATTGGTGGTGGATAAGGAGGTTAAGTTAATCCTTAAGAAGAATGGTCTTTTAAGTTGCATTCAAAAATTTTATGGCCATAATTAGATGCTCTCAATATGGATGATGCACTCTTGGAATTATGGTTGAATGAAGGTGGGTAGTTATGAATTTGAAGTTTCAATTGAATTGATCAGTAGAACCAATGTGTTTCCTTTGGACGGTGCCTATCATAATAGATACAAACATACCCTCCTTAGATAAATTAGTATCTTCTTATATGTGGATGAGTACCTTTCGAGGAAGCAAAATGGCCACCTTAGATGTGGATGAGTACCTTCTGATGAATAACCTCATCAATATATTCTGCTTTATGTTGGCTTAGAAAACCTAAAGAGCAAGGACACTCTTCCATTGTAATTAGCTTCTTATTTTACCCTAAAAACCCTAAATTGTTACCAATTTGCTCCATCCTCATTTTTTTTATTATGCTACTTTACATATGGCCTCTACATCACTTTCACTTTTATTACCAGGAGAAGGATTCAATACTACTTGAGGAAAATGAAGATGATTTACCTAGAATGATTTTGACCTTTTTTGTCATAATTATTGTAGGATTTTCCTCTAGATATTCCTTTGTACCTTTAATTCCTTCTGAAATTGAACTTATATATTGTACTTTCTCATCCCTTATATAATTTTTTATTTTTTCTAATGGTTGATCCAAGTGAGATATGGTGGCTTCTTCCATATGATGTGTAGATAGAATTTATTTGGCTCTTCATTTGGAGTGGAATATCCTTGATCTGATCTAGCTTCTATTATGGTATGATTTTCTTGCTTCATCTTGAAGTTTATCTCATGAACAAAAATTTCTTTCTTTTTATATTTTATTTTGCAAAATCTTGTTGTGTGTTTAGTGTCATATCAATTGTAACATCAAAATAAATTATTTTTATAATTCACTTGTTGATCCCATTATCTTGATTTACATTTAATCTTAATAAATTATTGTAAAGGTTTTGAAATATCCATAACAATACATACCCAAGTATATATAGCATTTTTTTGCTCCTTAATATTTTGTCCTTCCTTGATGAATTTCCTTGGGGTATTTCTAATACTCTTCAAAACATCATTATTAATAAGCTAATATGGAAGTCCAAAACACCTAACCCACACTACAAGCTTCTTAATAGTTTTTGTTTCAATAGAAAAATTTAATTCCTTGGTCTTAAATAAAGGGAATCTCTCCTCCTCAACCATGGGCTACCATTTATTATTTTAATCTTGATTTCTAAATTGGAAAATATAATGATAAAAAAAATAGGAAGAAAAATCACAAAAAAATTAAAACGTGATCTAAATGTGAATCTCCAAAATCCTTGTCTAGATATGTAGAACTTAAATATTAACCCTCTAATTTTGAAAAACACTATATTTGCTAATCAGCTTATCATTGTATAGTTAATCGGCCCCGGCCGGCCCTGGGCTTTTTTTTTTTTTGGGCTTTTTTCTCTCTCTTTCCCTTCTCTTCTTGGTTTTCTCTCTGTTTCTCTTTTTTTTGTCCCTCTTTTTTTTCTTTTTTTTTTTTTTTTTTTTTTTTTTTTTTTTTTTTTTTTGGTATATTTATAATATTGGTGGTGGGGGTTTATTTTTGGGCGAGGGCCCGTTTTTTTTTTTTTTTTTGGGAATTTTTTCTTTGATATTCCCTCTAGTCTACTTTGTGCCTTTGCTATTTGTATAGCTAATGATTCTCTATATACAAAAAATAGTATTATATAATATTAAAACAATATATTTTTTACTTTAAATATATTTTTAAAATAATAAAAATTATTTTTCATCAACCTTTTATTATATAAATTTATTTCAAATTTACACAATCATGATTAATAAAATTATCAATAATATTCACCATATATTAAATAAGTTTAATTGTGTATTGTGATTGGCCTGACAATATTATAGAAATTTATAATCAATATATAAGTTGCATGATATTAGAATATGAAATTTGTGTATTAGTGATACTTGATTAGTTGCATTTGAATGATTTTGATTCCTTTAAGGTGGTAATTCACCTATAGTTACTAGTGACAAATAGTAGATGTTGCAAGTTCTATTCTAGAGGGAACCCAGATATTCAAATCCAACAAGGAAGGAATGATCAGGTTCGAGTTTCTGGAGCTCTGGACACCAGGCCTCGTGCAGGTCAGGGTAATAATGCCCATGGTGACAACCTTATCGCTGAAATGGTTTCTCCAGGAAAGTTATGGGGAGATGAACCCCCTGATAAGAGGGTTTCCAAGAAGTTTGATCTACTTTTCCCTGAGAGGCTCAGCTCTTCTCCTATGCTGGATGGTAGTGGGATTCAAGGGTCAGGGATAAACTTAGTTCAAAATAGGGCTTCCCCTGTTCAAAGAAAACCTAAAAATGTTTCTCACCCTGAGAGGCTTTCGGCAAAATCCTTTGCCCAAACTGTTGTAGGGGATCCCAATATTACCCTAGTAGATCCTTCACAGTATTTAAATGTTGTTGGTTCAAAGGTGCATATCCCTGATAGCATTACCAAAAAATACCTCTCTTCTAAGTTGTACAACCTTGTCGGCAAGGTTATAGGAGCTAGGCCCAATCTGGAGGTCATTCGATCCTAGGCTAGATCAAAATAGAAATCCCATGGAACACTTGAGATCATTCTTCTAACCAAAGGCTTCTTTGGCATACGTCTCAGTGACAGCAGTGACAAAAGATGTATTCTCATCGGGGGCCCCTAGTTTTTTGGTAGGAGAAGTTTATTCCTGCATAAATGGGACCTTGACTTTAACCCAGATACTCAGTACATTAATTTTGCTCCTATATGGGTTAAACTTCCAAACCTCCCATGGCACTATTGGCATTCTGATATCTTAGCTGCCATTACTTCTACTATAATTACGTTGGTTGCCATTGACCATGCTACCCTAGCTATATCTCGTATGACAGCTGCAAGAATCTGCGTTCACGCCAATCTTGATTTAGCCCTTCCAACCTTCGTGGAGCTTGAATACACCGAGTTTTATCACAAGCAGGCAGTGGAATATGAAAATAAACTAGTCTACTATGTGAAATGCAACACCCAAGGACATTTGAGGAGCCAATGTCCTTTGCTAAGAGCCAAAGTTGCTCAAACCAACAATGAAGTGCAAGTTCCTCCCGCTCACGAGAAGAATTCAACAAGAAAATAAGTGGAGGAGATACAGTCAGTAGACCAGGGGTGGAAAGTCATTGGTCCTAGGAAAGGTGCTCGGAAGAACAGAGGTCTACCTTCTGGTAACAGAGGAATTTTCATAAGCGAGAATTCCTAAGCTCGGCCTACTCAACCGGCCCCTGAACCTGCTAGAAGAGGTAAACAATTGGTTACCACTCCTTCTCCTTCTCCTGACTCAAGTGATGAAAGTGGTCATATTAATGATAGTCCAAACAAAGTCTCGATGTTACTTGATATAACCAACGATGCTTCTGAGAATCTTATTCTGGGAGCTGAGCCCGAAACAATATTCTTTCCCGATGCCCAAAACTCACCGTCTAAATCTAGGTCGTCTAACCTTGAACCGGAGACCTTCACACCCTTGAAGCTGGCCAACATCCTCTTAGTCTCAGGTTCTATGGTACAACAAATCTCCCAGTACAAGCTCAGCCCCAAAATAACCCGTAGCTCCAATAAATCCCCCCTCAATGTGGGCAGTGATAAAAAGCGAGGGCGACATTGAAAATGACATTCAAAAATGTTGTTTCCCTTGTATAGAGTTCAGTGTAAATATGATGGCATCAGTACTAAACCTCCCCATCCTTCTGGTAAGGGGGGCAAAAAATCCTCCAAAAATTCCAAATGAGAATCCTCTCATGGAATATGAGGGGATTGAATGGGTTACCAAAGCATCGTCTGGTTAACTCATTGAGAAAAAAAGTTCAACCTTCCATTGTTATTCTCCAAGAAACAAAACTACAATCAGATTTTGTTGCTTCTATTGCCAAGAAAATCTGGAAAATAGTTGATTTCGTTTACAACCCTACCCAAGGCACCACTGGAGGTCTCATGACCATGTGGGACAGAAAAAAATTTAAAGGGAACCTAATACATATGGATGGCAGATATGTAAGTATACGGTTTCAATAATTTAACTCCAACATTTCTTGGGTCCTGTCCAATGTTTACGCACCAAACAACTCTACCACAAAAGATGATTTTTGGTCTAGCCTAAGATCGTTGAGAAAAACATTTGACAGTGAAGCTTGGATTATTGCGAGTGACTTTAATACCCATATTTTCCCTTGTGAAAACTCTGGAGGCTCCACGACAATTGACAAAGGCATGGAAGATTTTTTTGAGTTCGAAAACTTCAATAATTTGATGGACATTAAACTAAAAAATGCAGAGTATACATGGAGTAATAGAAGGACGGGGAATCAGCTAATCCAGGTCAAGCTCGATCATTTCTTCATGTCCAAGGAAGCTATCAACATTTTTGGGGAAGCTAATCTCTTGGGTCAGGCCAAAATGAGTTCTAATCATAGCCCATTATTGCTCGACATCACCCAAAATACCCCTTTTCGGAGGCCCTTTAGATTCGAATCCATGTGGGTTCATCATCCTGATTTAAAGGGTAGAATTTTTGAATGGTGGCAGTAGGTTGATCAAGGTTTACCTTCCTTCAGGATTGCTCAAAAACTGAAACATGTTAAAGCCAATCTCAAAATTTGGAATAAAGAAGTCTTTGAAAATGTTTTTGAGGTTAAGCAGACCTTAAAAGACAGACTATAGGTCATCGAAAACAAAATCCAATCTGGGGTTTGTACTGAACAGGACAGAGCTGAAGAAAGAACAATTCTTGCTGACTACCACAACCTCCTGGCCCAGGAAGAGGTTTTTTGGAAACAAAAATCACACACTCTTTGGCTCAAATAAGGAGATCTTAACACAAAATTATTTCATGCCTCAACATTGAGAAATAGGAGCTTCAATAGGGTCAAGGAATTGAAGAGTTTAGATGGGCGTATGGTTTCAGATTTTCATGAAATAAGGAAGGAGGTTGTTTCTTACTTCTTTGAGCATAGTTCTAAGGACAGATATTCCTCCGAACTTGCCTTTCAATCAATGCTTAACCACATTCAGAATTTGGTGTCTAATGAGGTAAATTCCCAACTTCTCCAGCCTTTCTCTAACGCAGATATTCATGATGCCTTTTTTGCCATGCAACATGATAAGGCACCTGGCCCCGACGGTTTCCCACCCCATTTTTTCCAAATATTTTGGGACCTTGTCGATACTGATGTTTGTGAGGCTATTACAAAATTTTAGAATTCCAAGTCCATCCAAATTCCAATTCCATGTCTGATTTTCGTCCAATCAGCCTGTGTAACATCATTTATAAGGTTCTGATGAAATCTATGACCAATAGAATACATGAGATCCTCCCTTTCATTGTTGAAACCCCCTAGGGGAGCTCTATTCAAGGAAGATCTATTATAGATAGGGTAATTACTGTCCATGAGGCCCTTCATTCAGCGCATCTGTCCAAGAAGCCAACTTTTCTCCTAAAACTTGACATGAAAAAATCCTATGACAGGCTTAGCTGGGAGTTCCTTGAGGTCGTCCTCACCAAGTTTGGCTTCCATCCAGACTTGTTTACATTTATTTTAGGTTGCATTTCTACCCCATGGTTTTCTATCTTGATTAATGGCTCCACCGCTGGTTATTTTTGTAGCTTGCATGGCATCAGACAAGGGGATCCTATGTCCCTCTTACTTTTCATTCTGGTTTTTGAATCTCTAGGATGATCCCTTAAAGTAGCCAGTAACATTCAGCTCTTTTTTGGACTGAGTTGCTTCTCACACTAGACCTATATCCCATCAACAGTTTGTTGATGATACCTTGGTCACTACCAAAGCTTCCTGTTTTGAGGTGAAAGTGATTAAGTTCATCCTTTAGTGGTATGAAGAGGCTACCAGGAAAAAAATAAACTTTCATAAAAGCAAAATTTTCTTCTTAAATACTCCAGCTCGTAGGCAACAAAAAATTTCTGAAATCTTGAATTGCCCAATTTCCCACCTCCCTGCTTCATATTTGGGAATTCATCTGTTCTTTGATCAATCCAAACCTACCATGTGGAATGGGGTGGTGGAAATATTGTAGAGGAAACTTGCTGGTTGGAAAGGAAATTTACTATCACAAGCTGGGAAAGTTACTTTGACTCAAACTTCCCTTCAAAATATTCCAATTTACTTCATGTCCGTGTTTAAAATTACAGTCAAGGTGAGTCATAAACTAGAACAGATCCAAAGGAATTTATTGTGGACTGGGGTTGAGAACAAGAGCAAATTTCATTTGGTTGAATGGAACAATGTTTGTAAACCTAAAATTTCTGGAGGGCTGGGCCTTAGAAGACTACAGTTGTTTAACATCGCTCTTCTGGCCAAGCAAGCTTGGCGGTTAATTTCCAGAGAGGAAGTGGAATGGATTAATATCATTCATCATAAATACCTTCAAAAATCTATCTTCTTCATGGTTGAGGCCCATCCTCGTGGTTCCTGCTTTTGGAAATCCATTCTTACTACTCGACCCCTCATCCTTGAGGGCATTCGGTGGAGTATTGGAATTGGTAGTCAGATTTATTTTTGGAGGGACATTTGGGCACTGGAAACTCCTATGATTCAAAACCCACTACTAGCTAATCTCAAACTGTTCACAGACATTAGGTTTGGTCCCTCGGTGTCTGACTTTATTGAATATCATAATGGGCAGAGAAGGTGGAAGCAGATAAATATTAATGAGATGCCAAATGAGTCTACCCAGCTCCAAGCAATCATCCAGACTATCTTCATCGACCGCATGCTCACATTGATCAATTTTTTTGGCAGGGTTCTGAGTCAGGGGTGTTCTCGGTCAATACTGCCTTCAATATTCTTTTGCCAACTGAACCTACTTATTTGCCTTTCGAGCTCATGTGGTCCAAACACATGATTCCTAAAGTTGCTTCCTTTGTGTGGGTTGCCATCCAAGAGAAAATTTTGACCAATGACAACCTTTTGAAAAGAGGTATTCTTATCCCCAATAGATGTCATCTCTGCTGCTGCAATTGGGAATGTCCACGAAATATTTTTCTAGATTGCCCATTCACTACACTAATCCTTCACAAATTGTTTGACTGTTTTAATATTTCCTGGGATTCCCCCTAGACCCTTGCTGATATTTTTATGCAGTGGCCAAACCCCTTCATCAACCTCCACCTAAAAATTTTCTATATTTTTTGTCTCCATAATTTTATGTGGCATATATGGCTTGAAATAAATAGGTGCATCTTCAAAAACTTGTCCCAAAGCACTGATTTTCTAAGTTCTAAAATCCTCAATGCTGCAAAAGAGAATACTGGCCTGGTTCCACTACAATCCAAGTCTTGTCCTATGGTTGAAGTTAGTTTAGCTGAATCCTTAGACTTTTCCATTGTCACTTCAATGCCTTCAAAACTCCAACCTAGGCGCTTCTCTAATTGGATCCCCCCCGAAGGCTGGGTCAAACTTAACTTGGATGGGGCAGCTAAAGGTAACCTCGACATCTCTGGTGCTGGAGGTGTTCTCAGAGATTTCCAAGGTAATGTCCTCTGTGCCTTTGTCGAACCACTTGGTTTTCACTCCAACCAAGTGGCAGAAGCTAGGGCTCTTTTGCGGGGACTTACCATTGCTCAAAGGTTTGCCGATTCAAATATTTTGGTGGAAGGAGACTCCTTAACCACCATCAATTATTTTAAGAATAATAAGACTCCATCTTGGAAGGTTAGGAATTGTATTTATGAATCCAAACTCCTGTCCCATAATTTTCAAGAAATAATTTCTCAACACACCTTTTGGGAGAACAATAAACTTGCTGATGCTCTTGCAAATCATGTTGTTTTTAATATGTCCACATGGAATTCTACCCAGCCTCCGATGTTCAAGCAGTTGATTACTACTGATAAAATTTCTTTTGGGGGCCAATCAAGTTCTGTTAATGCCACCCATGTTAATGAAAAACTCCCCATTAGCCATACCCTACTGTTGGGACCGAAGCTAAGGTTTTCACTAATATTGGCAAGTCTTGCATGGAGAAAATTCTAAATTAATTTCCATGGTTCCTCTACTGTCTCTTTGGGCTATGGTCTTTGTTTCGTGGTGGTGTTCCTTTTCTTCTGTCCTCTCCCAGGACTTCCTTCTTCCATTTCTGTTTAGCTTCTTAGTGTTCTCTCAAAGGTCAACCTCTGTTCCAGTTTATTCTTCTTCTCCACCTTCTTCTGCGGCTGGTATCCTGCTTCCTTTTGTACTCAGGGCAAGGGTCCCTGTCAAAACCTTGTTTTAATATATACCCCATATATTTAACCGACAAAAAAAAAGATAGTAGAGGTTGGAGTTTATTTAGTGGAATCAAACACCCTTTAGTTGGATGAAGAATATTATATTAAGAAAATGTGATTATATTTTTTATAAAAATTAAAATTAAATATAACTTTTAATTTAATATATATATATATATATATTGAAATTGAAACCAAATTCATATTAGTCAAAATATTAAGGGAAAAAATACAATATAAAGGTAGACCATGGTCTGGGTGCCTACATCCAAGCCTAAACACCTAACAACATCAAAACTATGATAAACTTCCCTCTAGTAGGGATAAAGCAAACATGGATGCATTCACAGGGCCATGCAGGGCACCCATCACTAGAAATAAGCATATTGAATACCACACATAAACCCTCACTATTGTATTACAACAAGAGGCCATGAAGGACGAATACAAAGGAGAGCTGAGAAATATTATGATATTCAAGGAACCCGACTAAAAGCATTGGAAGTGAATAGCCACACAAATGATCCGCTGATAACCCATGTTAAAAATTGATATATACCAAGTGGCTATTATGGGGATGAAAAAGCATGTCATCACCAAGACTCGTCAAAGATGTACTGACATAAAACTAAATGACCAAAGACTATTTGGTTGCTCCCTATAATGGGTGGCCTACACAATATCTACCGAGAAGAGACTACTACACTTTACCAAAACAAAAACTACAAGGGAGAAACCATGCTAGGAAAACATCTTCTAAGGATATGAGTCTAAGTGAGCCTACTCCACCTCATGTTACGTTGGAAGCCTAATATGAGGACTAGAATGAGTGTTGTTGGATTCTAATTCAACTTGACCCAAACACTTCATCAAGTATTTATGATTATACATCACCAAGCTATGTTTCTCAATTAGTTCACCTACCATATATTATAATATGTAAATACCATTTGATCTATGAGCTAAGGTCTCATAGATATACCTCTTTAGAGCTATGATTTATTCTTGTAGTGCTTTCTCCTTATGGGTCCAACCTATTGATTCAACCTGTAACTAACATTTTACAATAGCAAAGATATTAGCTATAATAAATTAGAGATATCTTCTTGATTAGTTTCAAAAATAGATTTACATTGAGTCTTCCATATATGAAAGATGAAAACTACCGTGGTAATAGAGAGAAGAAATTTTTTATTGGGCATCAGATTGATCCCCAATAAGTCTTGATCCTTTTTCATAGGTAGTGTTAAAGGATAAAGTAATTTATGCGCTTCACACCAAATACAGTGGGTACAAGCATAGTTTCGAAACAAATATTATATTGTCTCTTCCAAACCACAAAAAGAGCAATCACCTTGCCCTTGGTCCATCCATTTCATCCTACTCCAAGTATGTAGACCTTGAAGGACTACATTCTAAAAAATAACCTGGAACTTTCCTTAAATTGGAGTAGAGTTGATAAACTTGAAGGTTCTTACCCAAGTGGTCCAACTGAGCTCTAAGTTCCATTTTTTATTGAGCATATTTGCAAACTATTGATAATTCATATGAAGTGATGCTTGGTACAAAAACTTAAGGAGTGGATGCTCAAAGTCACGATTGTCAAACCATTTCCAATGAGACGAATGAGGACTAGCTTCCAGTGGACAAGATAGAGGCTGGGGTAACTAGGAGGTGATGGAAAGGATCTGTATAATCACTGATTTATCAGTAGGATAGGGGTCAAATTCTAACTGGATTTGCTTCTAATTTTTCCATGAGGACTGAGAAAAATCCCAAATGTCACCCATAAAAAAAATTTCCCTTTTGAAGAGATGCCTAGCAGGAAGCCAGAAACTCATGCCAAGAGGTTGTGCATCAAGCGTGACGAGAGGTGACCACCTTAAGTTGTGTTGGAGCAAATCTATAGGGCCTTGCTCTAGAGAAGTCTACCATGAAATAAATTGATGTACTTGTTGCCAGGCATTCCAAATCTATTTGATAATATTAGAACCTTCTATAGGTAAATAAGGGGCTTGTAAAATAATTCTAGTGTATGACATATTTACCCAAATTTTACCATCCATCTGGGGCTTTTTCAAACACTCCCTCACCAACACCTTCCATGGATCATTCCCTATGAGCACCCTTTGCATCCATTTAGCCGTGAGTTCATAGCCCTGTGCTTTAAGGTTGGGGATTCCTATCCTACCCCATGAAACCGGTCTGCAAATTGCTCCAGGAGACCATTGGGTTTGGCTAGGTTTTTATCCAAAAAACTCCCTAAGCATATTGTTCATCTTATCATACCCAACCTTGCTAGAAGTAAAAAGAGAAGAGAAGTAAACATGGAAGGGGGCTAAAATGTTTCTAGTAATCTGGATTTTAGTTGTTTGAGACACTTCCAAAAATTTCTAGTATTTTATTTTTTTGGTAAATTTTTCCATACACCAATCCCACATAGATTTGGGTGAAAGGTCAATACAAAAAGGAAAGACCAAATACTTAGAGATTTCTTCTCTTTGCATCCAGTTCCATGTTGTGGGTATCCAATCTGGCTTATCATCAAATCCACGATATTAAAACATAAGTTGCATAATATTAAAATATAAAAATTGTGTATTAGTGATACTTGATTAGTTGCACTTGAATGCTTTTAATTCCCTTAAGGTGGTAATTCGCCTAGAGCTACTAGTAACAAAGAGTATGGGTTGAAGGTTATTTAGTTGAAGGTTATTTAGTGCAATCAAACACCATTTAGTTGGATGAAGAATATTATATTAATAAAATATGACTATATTTTTTATAAAAATTAAATCTAAATATAACTTTTTAAAATTTTAAAATTATTAAACTTTTCTTTTTATATTTTAAAATAATACAATTTTTGTTTTATGATTAGCTTTTTAGTACATAAATCTATTTATTAATTGTGTTTTCCCAATGATACACTGTCAGTCTATTCCCTCTTTCGTTGTGTCATATCCAGAGCAGTTCACTTATTTAGAAAAGAATTAAAGATATACCGGATTTTGATCTGTAGATTCACGGTGGAACTTTTGTTACAAACTAGAAACGGCTCCTTTGATTGTTTGCTCCTGAGGTTTTTTGAGTCATATAATGAATTCTTCTATAGAAGAATCTAAACATAGTATATTATGAGCAAAGCTTTTGTGAATTCCAACAGCTCTGCAATCTTTGTAAAAAAAAATTAAATTTTTCCTACGCGACAAATGTAACACAGCTAATACGGTAACCAGTATTTTAAAAATATCAACTCCATCCTACCAAATAATTATTTTTAAGTGTAGAAACTCACAGAAAGTACATAATTTCCTTGGTATAGGACTTTGAACAAATAAACAAGATCTGCCAAGCATGCAGTAGTCGATTCGTTATATGCTGATCAATTGTTTTGTCTACTTCGAGATGGATTGGTATCTTGCATTGTTTTCTTCAATTTTTATGATGGAATAAAATCATTGATTGGATTCGGAGTCGAAGTTTCCATTCAGCTCCCCATGACTCATTGTGTAATCTTATAACATAGAAAATATATTTTATCTTCACGAATCAAAGACCATTTCATTATAAATGTAATTTAGTTCCGCTTAACTTCTTATGTCATCTAGCCAAAATCAGCTCGACGTGTAATCTATAAGATAGAAAATATATCTTTATCTTCGTGCATCAAAGACCATTTCATTATAAATGTAATTTAGTTCCGCTTAGCTTCTTATGCCATCCAGCCAAAATCAGAATTATTTCATGCTTAAACTAGGTGACAGTCGATTTTAATTATAGCACTTATCTTTTCGACATATTTTATGTTTAGTTTTGTAAAGTAGGGTGATTTCAATTTTTTAATTTTTTTTTTTTTTGTAGTAAAAGGTGAAGGTTTTGAAAGGATGGACAACCTTGTATAGAGCCTAGCCAATCATCTATATATATTCCATGGCTCTTTTAATATATATTATATAGATTTCATAGCTCTTTCAATATATAAACATATATTTTGTACACAAACTTACTCACATACGGGCATACACACCAAGCCATTAGAAATTTTGTGTTTGAGCTTTTAATTTATTGAAGAAGAGTCAAAGCTCTAACCATTGCTTTTTTTAAGGACCTTTAAATTTTAGTTAATGTGAGGGCTCCTTGATTTTTTAGGGAGATTTTGTTTTTTTTCATTTTTAAATTAAAGTAGTTTTTTATTTTAATCAATTAATTGGATAATCTTATTAATATGTTATTGTTTTCTTCTCAAGTAATTTTTATAATTGATTATAATATTAAACATAATTGTGTGTATCATATTGTTTTAATATAGTATTTGGATTGATTATTATTAAAACAAAAGTTAAAACATTAAAATCAACTAATAGAAATTAATTAATATATATCCTATTCTTTTCTTCTCAACTAATTTTCATAATTGATTATAATATTAATTGTAATTGTGTATCATATTGTTTTAATATTATATTTGGATTTATTATTATTAAAAAATAAATAAAACATTAAAATTAGCCCATAGCAAATTAGTTAATATATCATATTGTTTTCTTCTCAACTAATTTTCATAATTGATTTTAATATTAATTTTAATTGTGTGTATCATATTTTTTAATATAATATTTGGATTGATTATTATTAAGAAAAGTTATTAAAACATTAAAATCAACTCATAGCAAATCAGTTAATAAAATAAATAAATATATTCTTAAAACAGATGGAACATAATATTTTGTTTCAAATTTATTTTATTTTATTAATAACACTATATGAAATCCATTTTTCTCTTTAAATAATATATAATAAATTTTGTTTTTATAAATTATTTTATCTTTTACAATTAAGAATTATTGATTTTTTAATTAAATAAAAAATATGCACTTTAGTTAGTTATGAGTAAGTGAAAACCTTATTTGTATTCAATATAGTATAAAATTTCTTAAGTATCATGATATCAATGATACTTAATATTCTAGAGTTTGGGGTACTATTCTAGTTGAGGAAAACCAAGTTCTAGTGAAGAGGGAAATTGGAAGTGTAGATGCAGAAAGGTGTTTACTGGATTTGCTCATGCATGGAATATAGTATTAGCATATTTTGTTACATATGGGGTGCATTCATTCCTAAGTCTAAGGGACTTCCAACACATCTTGATATGAGATGTTATTGATAGATTTCATCAACTTTCTCATATGGTTCAAGATCTTCATAAGGTCTAATTTTAGTTTTACTGTGATGAGCAAGTTGAGGTTTTGATTACCTCTATTTCTTTTTTGAAGACTTTACAAGATATCACATAAAACACACACATAATTTCTCTATATTGTAGGCTCTCCCACATATGAGTGTTTATGAGTGTTTATATCTAATGTAATGCAACAAGATATAGCTATAGTCTTTTTATTTCTATTCTTCTATTCTTATGTATATTGAGTTATGGATGCTTTATCCACCTTATTTTATTTTTAAGCTGGTGGACAGTATTAGCTCCATAATATTGTATTGTTTCAGTCAAGGAATTAATATAATCTAACTTTTTCTCAAAAAAATGTGATACTTATTATTTTTTTTCTAATTTAGATTATCAATGAAATTTTTACTTAAGAATTTATCTTATAAAAAACTAGAGGATGAATGATAACGGAAAAATATTTAAAATAGTCACTAACACTCAAATACTTAGTAAATATATTATAACAATACATGGTGGAGTAATATTCTTTAGTTATTAAAACTATTGCATATTTTTCCCTTCATTGAGTTATAGGGGATTGAAAAAAAATAGTAATCAACAATCAAATACTTATTAAATATTACTATACATTTTAAAAAATACCTTGTATATTGTCTTTTTATATTGTGACTATGTATAGTGGAATAATAATCTTTAGTTATTAAAATTAATGTATGTTTTTCTTAGTAGGTTATGTGGGATTTAAATGGGCCCTACTCATACAACATCATGACTACATAATGAAATCATAACAATTTTTTGTTTTAGTAATACTTTTTATACACATCCACCATGGGGATTGAACCCGGGTCACATCATCGATAATGCAAATGGTATCCTTATCGGTAGACCACACTCAAGTGGTATTATAAAAACTTGACAATTATGTATGTATAGTTTGGAAAGATTCAAACCTTGGTCTCTAAGGAATCTAACATAGGGTTATGCGTAAGGGGTAGGCTCCAAAATGTATTTATAAAAATTTGGTGAATTAGTTTCAAATTCCAGGTGAACAGTGTCCAAACACATGCAGATGGTTCACTATTATAAGGGGTAATATGCATGTAGATGGTTCACTATTATAAGGGGTAATGTAGGAAATTTAAACTTAAAATGGTCAAATTATTATAAAATTGGTGTGAATCTACCCCAAAAAAATTACACCTAGAATTTTTTTTGGCTAATGTGTCCTAGTCAAGGGTCCCAAATACTAGCCCATTCCAAATTTTGAAAAACCTATTTTTAGCCAATTTAGCGATAAATAGCCACAATAAATAACTCTTAACAAGTTAATTTAATTTCATTTAATTTCATTTAATTATTCATAAATATTATTTATGTCAAATTCTATTAATTTATACTTGTTTATAGAATCATCACATATACATATTCATGCTAAAATTTAAGCTATTTTTCATTCATGGTACATTTGTTCTCCCTAAAAGAAAAAGTTAAGAAATCAAACTAGTTAAGGTATTTATGAATAATTAAAAAATATTGCATATTTAAAATATTAATACTTTTTAATTATTCATAAATATTGCTTATGTAAAAAAATGTTAATTTATACATGTTTATATAACTATTGCATATAAAAATTAATGATAAATATTTAAGCCATTAGTTTTTATTCATGTTACATTTTTTCTTCTTAAAATATATGCTAGGTTGCAAGATAAGTGGTCCTCCGTATTTGTCACTATAATTAATTTTTCATAGTTATGGTTCATTTATTTTATTATGCAACTGCTAAAAGTTACTTGATATTATTAAAATTATTAATAAGAGTACACTACTCACAAAATAATGGGTTGTATAAAAGCATACCTTATAAATCCTATAATATAGGTCCATCTAGAACCTTTTAGTCCTAGAGTAGCTACAAGAAAATTAAGAGATCAAAAGAGAAAGGTGAGAACATATTAAAACTTAAGATGTTCTAGAAAAAGGAGGGGATCCTTTTCCATTGGATTACCTAAATGAATACGTGAATTAGGCTCTTCAAGAATGGGCTCCTATCTATATCAATCACCTTCATCCTATTACCCAGGAGTGGCTTCAATTGTTTGAAATTGCATAGTGATTAAGTTTACTCATCCTCATGAAGATCGCTAGTCCTTGAATTGAAGGGGAACCATGGAAATTTGATGCCACATTTGATGTGGAGTTGGGACCTAGGACTATAAGATTCTAGAGATCATCCCTAATATCTCTTATGACTTTAATTTCTTTGGTGGGATGGGGAGGAAAAACCAAAAGCCACTATGCAAGGAATATTCACCCAATGGTCCAAAAGAATAAAAAATGTTGGACTTTGAGAAAAAACTTGTTAGCTTACACTTGAATTCAAAGTAACACATTAGAGCATATAAAGATTTTGTATAAACTGGAAAAGTAATAGAAGTTTATTTTATAGAGAAAATAGCAATATTATGATCTTTTTGAATATGAAATAATATTTTCACTAAAAAAATCTGTCAGATTTGTTCAATACTTATCAGCATGTTGGACGTATCGTCAAGAAAAATCATGGTCCATGATATAAATCATGGTCCATGATATATTTTTAAAAAATATGAATCCTAATCCAAACCAACTAGGCTTTGGAGCAAAACTATAATAGATGCTTAATATACTCCTTGCAATAACATAATGGACATGTGGGGTTGCTCACTCCCAAGTGAACAAGATATTCTCCTATAGTAAGACCCTGAAAAAGAAACCACTAGGTAAGATGAGCCACTTTGGGCTCTAGAACTCCATTCTACATAGTGTGGAAGTGATTTTGTCATTTTTAAACCTCAATATTGGGTAAATGGGGTGAAAGACATGAATTCCCTTGGTAGGTCTTAAAAATCCTAAAAGGGGTGCTTGTGTACCACTTCCAATATTTCAACCATGGGCAGATACTTCTAACCCCAATATTACAAAGCATATACTAGGAAAATACATTTTTATTAGTGTAGAATGTCTCATTATATTATTTAGAGAGGTTGAACTGAGACTTGGTTTTCTTCCATAAAATACAATTTCTAATCATTTTGGAAAATAGGTCAATAATGACCTTTATGCCTTTGTGGCAAAAGTGTAAGGCTTGAATCCATGGAAATTTGGCTAAAGCTAGTTTTGGTAGGTAAAGGTGGGGGACCACCATACTAATTGTTGGTTGATGGATAGACCCTTATTGAAGCCATTATCATTCCATTGAATACAAGACTTGATAGCTTCCAAAACTTTCTAAATGTTTTTGATAACAAAGGTGTCGTGAATCTAAACATGCACCTTCATAACTCAAATGATTACCTTCTTAAGTAATCATTAAATTAACATAAATATATCCATAACTTAGTTAATCATTGAGTAATTTTTGATATCGAACCCTTGATTCGAATTCCTCTAATTCTATCATAAATATTCCATCACATATAAATTTATCTTTATTCCAAACAAGGTTCTCATTATCATTGTTAACATTCTTGATATATATACATATGCATATATACATACATATAAGTGTGTGTGAGAGAGGTTAGAATAGCCCATGGAATTATAATAAATGAGGTGGATAAATATAATCCATGGATACCTATTATATATTATTGAATGTTCCCATACACACCCAAGTCCCATTTTCATAATTTTCTAAGATTTTCTATATACTTTCCCTATGAATTTTCCTCAATCATGTTTTCTCAATGATATATTAAATAATTTCCACTTTAGATGAACTTTTTTTTCAAATATTAAGTTTTTGAATGTTCACATCTCATCATGTCTAGTTTATGCACCATATCTATGCAAAATAATATAGAAAATACTTTTGGCAATAAAAGTTACTGAAGAAGGTACCATGATTATGTTAGTTGATTACTTTTCTTTCATTTTAAAGGTGGTAAAAATATTTTAAGTTTATGTGCTTAATTTCAACATGCAATGGTAATGTTTGGTTAGCACTATGATATCACACGAATTTGATATATTCTATTTTCTAAACATAATTATTGAATATAATAATTAGTTACCTTATACATGATAAGGATTAATGTGTGCAAATTTAATCTTTATTTTAAAGTAAATATTCATATCATAAATAATATGGTAGCATATTAGAGATAGAGTATTTTAAATTTTGTTCTCATCTTTTGTAGAGTATTCAAAATGATAGAAACCAAATCCAAACAATGAGCCTTTTTAAAATATTAAAAAAATAGAAATGACTTATTTAAGAAATATTTTATGATCTTAATTGGTGATCTAAAAGTATACCAAACACCTAAAATATTTTTTTATTAAAGTAAATATATGGTTTTGTTAAAAGGGATCATATATTTTCTTAACTATATTAGGGACCACTCTCCCCATAATTGAAACTTGAGACTCCTAAATAAAATCTAAATAAATACCAATTCCATATTCCAAAGACCTAAAATATTACTTATATAAAAAACCAAAAATATCTTAAATAATTTAATAATATTAAATTTTCTAAATATAATATCTATTTTTTTGTTCATTTTATTACTATAACATGTATACAAGTATATAAGCCAAACCCTTTTATTTATTACATAAAATGAAATTTTGTCTATGATTCGTTGTAAAATGCATCAACTTATTCGTTGTGAAATGCATCAACTTTATTTTTAGGTTAATTAAGAAGTTATAATATACTATATTGAATAGCATAAGGGAGAGGTTAGTAGATTTATTCATGAAATTTGTTATGAAAAATTGGTAGCATAGACTTGAATACTTCGAATAGCTTGTATTATCAATAATTATTGTTAAATTTTGTATTTGATATTGTGTATTACATACTAAAGCGATCGAAATATGACCATTTGATAAAAAAACTAACAAAATGTAAATTGTTCAGAAATGTTGCTTTTATCCATAAAGAGTATTTTTAGGTTACAAAACAAGTCTCCCTATTTTCTTCATAAATATGAAGTATTTTTATGGTGTCCTTTGGAGCTCCTCGGTGAAGGTGGGATTCTATGCATATGTACCACTAGTTATTGATGTGTGTTCCTTTGTACCTTTTTAGGGCCTATTAAATATTGTTAGTGCATTTGGGGATATGCCTTGGTCAAGCATCATGATTATAAAGACAAATCGACCTAAAAATTGTATTAAAAAGTATTGAAAAGTGAAGGAAATACTATAAAAACACTAAATAACCGATACCTACTTGATTTGGATCTTTAATGTTGATGTAGAACTGATTAGAAGGGTGACCTATGAATTGGACTTAGATTCACAAGTCGAAGGGTGAATTAATCTTATATTGACTATTGAAGTAAACTTTCTATATAGAATTAATCCAGGTAGTATTTGTTGATGTTTGATGGATGCATATGTTGTAGAAGATATTCTAGCACAGTTTCTATAGAGTTTTTCTAAGTTGACCAAAAATAGAGAGAGATAAAATGAGGGGAAGGGCCCTCTATTTATAGGAAAATCCAAGGTCAGGGGAGTGGTTAGGTATACCAAACCCTAGAGTCAATTCCTAGCAAGGTTAGGTTAGGGTTTATGAGGTTTTAATCTTACATTCCCTAAGAGAAATATCCTATCCTCACACATGTGTGAGGAAGGATTACGGTTAACTAGAGTTATCTAGCTCCTAGATTAGATTGAGCTTTAAATAGGATTTCTAGGAAATATCTTAACTAACTAAGGGTGCACACATGTGTGAGGACATGCATAGGACTAATTAGATCATTAATCCTAATTGAACCCTATTAAATATAAAGTGTATCTTTAGTGAAAGTCACTTGTAAATTAGAATTCTAATTAGCCTAATTAGGGTTTTTAGTAGGGAATGATCCCATGGGGTCCTAATTAGGTGTAGGAAAGGGCTTAGGTAGCCTTAGGGGGCTAGTATATGGCCTCCTAGTGGGTAGGAGGTGTCTTGGACACATTTTATATAGTTTTATAGGTTTTTATACCTATGGATGACTATGGTGGCCTATGATGGCCTATGATAACCTATGATAGCCTATGCAAATCTAAAAGTGTCTATGCAGATATACACGTATATAGGAATGAGCATGTGTGACTTTTAGGTGTCTACATTTGCCTCTTTTTGTACTAGATTATGTGGAACACAATTTAGTGCAAAAATAATGTGATGGAATAAGGTGATGAGGCATTGGTGAAATGAGGAAGAAAGAGAAAGAGAAGAATGGAATCAAATCAAAGGTATGTAGCCACTCAAAGAATGACCATACAACATTGATTGATAGCTAAAAGAAAGAAGAAGATAAATAGGAGAAGAATGAAATCCAATCAAAGGTATGTAGCCACTCGAAGCATGACCATACAACATTGATCAAGAAATGGAAGAGGACAATATAAGAAGGGGAGGATGAGAATGGAATCCAATCAAAGGAATATAGTTGCTCGAAGCATGACCATAAAAATTTGATATAAATTCCAAATTAGTAACAAGATCCTAATAAAAGGTATGTAGCCGCTCGAAGCGTGACCATACAACATTGATTAATAACTAGAAGAATTAGAGAGAAAGTGAAGAAGAAAAGAATAATGGGCAAATGCGAATGACGAGATGTGGATGGATGGATGTGGATGAAACATGATGGTGAAACTGATGATTTACCAATTTAGTAAAATATTTACAATATTATACCATTTTTTTGTAAGGGCAACTTATGATTGCTTTACTTTTTGCGACCAATGCAAGATGGTCCAAATATGAATAGAACAAATGTCTATTCAATTTTTTTCTCTTGATTTATTTCTGAGTGCATGGTGACACTTGTTAAACCATTTGAGCTAAGTGACATGGATGAATCAAGTGTATCATTTAGTATGTTGTCACCGCTGATATATATGAATGAAAGCAAGACATATAATATTGTGTATGGATCTCGTGACTAAACAAATTTTTGATTTGGTATGAGTTTAACTATTATCATGAGATCATCTTTAGCAAACACTTTTGTATACATATGTGATATCCATGATTTGCATGTTTGTTTTTTTGGTTACATGTATAGAAGATTTTGTATATGATTACCCCCTCAAATGAGGAATCAACAAGGATACAAATGAAATGTGGTGATGTGGTGATGAGTTGAGTGATAGAGGAAAATGGTGATATAAGTTGGAGGAATTGTACAAATAGTGGTAGGAAATGGAGAAGAAGCTACATGATTGAAGAAAATAAGGAAATGGTCTCATGAGGTTTGGTTCATAGGATGGTTTGCAAAGTGGACTGGAGTTTCTAGGGCGGATTGCGAACTAGACTGTTTTACCCCTACACATTATTTTAGAAGTTTGGTGGACCAAACGATATCATAATTGGATAAAAATTATACCGTTGGAAATCTCCTTTCAAACCTAATCCAATGGTAAATTTTTGTTAAAATTTAGAGATAACTTGATAGGTAAAAAGTTAGGCCTAATATGATCCTACTTTTAGAAGTGATGCGTGTACAATTTCAAGCCTTGTTGTAGATACCTAAAAATAACACATGATCACTTTTAGATACTTTTACATCTACATACACACTTGTAGAATGACATAAACTATCATAGGACATTGTACACCACCATAGTCATTCGTAGGCTATCTTAGACATCCATATATTTCTAAACCTACAAAAATATGTAAAACACCTCCAAAACACCTCCTACCCACTAGGAGACCACTTATTAGCCCCCTAAGGTAAATTAAGCCCTTCCCTACACCTAATTAGCCCTCATGGGACCTTATCCCTATCAAAAATCCTAATTAGGTTGATTAGTGATCTAATTCTTCATTGACTTCCACTTAAATGTACTTTTTCACTTAAGTGAGTTTAATTAGGGTCCTAAGTCAAATTAGCCCTAAACACCCTTCCACACATGTGTGCACATCATATTAGTTAGGATATTTATAAATGCCTTAATTAAACCCTAACCTAACCTAGGATCTATCTAACCTTGGTTAATCCTAACTCTTCCTCACACATGTGTGAGGAAGAGATATTTCCCTAAGGCATGAGGGTTTGACATCTATTCAAACCCTAACCTAACTCCAGCATGGAGTAACTCTAAGGGTTGTTCTATCTAACCCCTTCTCCTAACCTCATATTTTTCTATAAATAGATGGCTCCCCTCCCATTCTACCTCACTCTCCCTTCCAGTCACATTACAGAAACTATGTTGGAATAATGCCAGAATCACATCTAGCAATTCCACACTGTACAAATAGCAAAGGATAACTTCAAAAATCCATCCAAATAGAAATTTTGGTCCCAAAGTTAGCATAATTTTGTAGGTATGCTTTATTTCATGTTTTTATAGTATTTTATGCAATTTTTACCATGTTTCAACATAGTTTTATTTTGTATATTTATGTATTTTATCAACAAGTGGATTGACTAAGGCAGCCCACCAAACCATATAATAATATTTGTAGGCCTTCAATAATAGGTGCAGGAGATCACAAAACAAGCAAAATACTGGTGGTTCGCAAGCCCACCTTCATTGAGGAGTCTCGAATGAAGTCATTAGGGTGTTTGATATTCATAAATAAAGATGGGTAAAATTATATTTTCAACCCATGATCATATTGAATGTCTTTATATATTATGTTTGATCAAATGGTATCTTTCATCCACTTCATTCTAGCACACCCGGTGGGACCTCCACAAAGAGTTATGCTAGACTAGTCTATTTACTAATATAACATAATTTTATGTTTTATCTGCTATTGCAGGTATCATTCCAAATAGAACAGATGCCCTCAAAACCCTAAAAAACCCCTCAAGTCATCGTAATAGGATTTTTAGGTTCTTAAATCTGATTCACCCCCTGTCATGTGAATTCAGATCTGATTTTCCTCCTACCCTATGAATTTAGCATAACTACTTCAAAAACCCTCAAAATTGTAGAATTCCATAGTAGAGACACAGAACAGCTCATCTGGAGAAAAAGGAACCAGGTATTTTCCTTAAACCTCTATATTTTTGTCATCCATTTTCATTAATACATGCATCATGTCATTATATGGAATTCCTTTTCAATGCATTTGTCAATTTTAGATCATTTATCTTAGTTTGTTTCAGATTTTTCTTTACTTAGTTAAGTCATAGTTACATCTATTTATGTTTAAATCATTAGAATAGGCTTCCATTTTTTATCTCTTGTTATGAATCGTCAATTTTTGAAGTCCTCTTTCTTGCATTAGATAGGTCTTTCAAATTTCTTTTCAAAAACTTGTGTGTAAATCAGAACTTTCATTTTACTTTATTTCAAGAACATTCTCATTTTCATTTACAAATCACATGTCAAATAGGTTTCTTATTTATCTTTTTGTGTTATCCCATCAATTTTTCTTCAAAGCGTATTTCAAAATTTTATTCTAAAAGTCACATTTAGAATTAAGGTTTTTCAAATCTATTTTCGCATGTTTCATTAAAGAAATTTCAAATTCCTTTTTGCAACATCAAATTTCAGATTTCTTTCCATAACACTAGATTAGGATTTCCCATTTCTTTCACAAATCCCCTGGATAGATTTTAATTTTCAGATTTCTTTCCATAACAATAAATTAGAATTTCCCATTTCTTTCACAAATCCTCCAAGTAAATTGTAATTTTTAGATTTCTTTCCATAGCATTAGATTAGGATTTTCCATTTCTTTTACAAATCCTCCAGGTAAATTGTAATTTTTACATTTCTTTCCATATATTTAGTCTAAGATTTCCAAATTATTTTTGAACAATTTTTCTCACATTGCTTTTATGTTTCAAAGTTAGGGTTCTACAAATCTCTCTTCTCATATGTTTTACATTACTTTTTACATTCTACTTAGCATAGATCCTATTTTATTTTACAAAAAGGCACATAGGACTAGCTTTCTTTAAAAATACATCTTAATCTAGATTTGTTTCCAAAAACACATCTAGGGCTAGATTTACATTTTAAAAAGGCATCTAATTAGATTTTGTTCTTTCATATGATTGTTATACAACAAAAACCCACACACTCACATGGTACATACAAGTGGTGATATTGGATTTCATCCCCAATCCATCACTTGAGACTGGTGAGGTAGGAGTTTTACCCTCCACCAACTCACCCCCTAGACACCTAGCAACCCCACAAGAGTGGTTTTCGTGACTTCATCACCAAAAAATCCCCCACTTTTGAGATTGGTCTTTCAAAATTCATCACCATAAGGAGCCTTCAGAGTGGAACAAGATTAGATGCCTTCGTTCATGAGGCTTACATAATTAGTGAACATGGTAACTAATTTCGTTGACTAAGCTCAATCGAGAGTGAAGCAAAAGCCTAAATGGGCAAGTAGCAAGTATTAGATATTACCATATCTTCTTGAAAGAGTTTATTAGACTCATTAGCACATCTAGAGCCCCCTATAGGCTATCATTTTACTATACCTTCCATATAGGTCACAATTCACTAGTTACAACACTGTTCTATTTAGTGCACCTTTGGGTGTTGCAGGAGGTTCTATGTCAATGACACTCCTGATATTTCTAGAGTTATCATCCCATTGCCTGTAATATTTCCTAGGAAGCATATTTTCAAATCAAAACACATGAAAACACATAAACATTTCATTTTTTGTGTTTAAAACTAATTCTAGTTTCATGTTGTTTGCATGATCACAAATTGATTGTAGCACATCTCATTGTTCAGCACTATATTTTTTGTCTATCTATAGCCTATCACTGCTTAGTCATTATCATATTCATAGTTTAATTCCAATTCACCCCCCAAATTGGGAATTAGGTCTCAATTCACTCTTTTACCTAAGAATCCTACTTTTGGGTTCAGAAACTGGTCACACTTTACAGGGTTACTCAAAAACCCTTACATATCACATCCAAAATCTTATATTTCAATTTCTATGTAGTCATGAGCCTAAAATCACCACACATAGTAGAATTCCTACCATCACATGTAGTCAAATGTGTGAGCAAGCATACCTAGAGGAGGAGGTATTCTTCATCGCTTCTAATCAGTATACTTCTTCCTCTCCTTCCACAAGGGAAATACACACACTTAGTTGATCTAGCCATAGATTCACATCTATCTTCCACACACACTTATTCTATAAAAATGATTTCCACTTTTTTTGGTGAAGATGATCCAGTCCTTCCCCACTCACCTTCACCTAATCCACATTCTATATTTTGTGATCATGTTATTTATACATCTCTAGGACATTCGCTCCTTTTATCATCATTGATGAGAAGACCCTGCCTACTTCTTCTACCTTCTCACACCCTTTCTTCTATATTCTATCTCAATCCCTTTTTTATAATGACTTCTCTTTGTTAAACCACACTTATCCTAAGGTTGCATCATTCACCCCTATCATAGGGATGATTTTAGACCCTTCATCTTCTACACCAGGCACTCAGGCGCCATCATTGCAAACCCCATTACAAAATCCTCCCTTGTAGCAACAACAAGAACCACTTATGCCATCATACCAATACCCTTCCAAAGAGTCAGAACCAAAACCTTTCCAACAATCATTTTACCATATTTTGAGGATATATCACAATCGTCTCCCCAAACACAACTGATTCAACACCAATAAAAACAATTAAATGCATACATCCAACCTGGAGTGTACATGTTCACCACATCACCTTCTCAAGCTCCAATCTTAGAAGCGTATCCTCACTCTTCCTCATCACTCCCACCTACATCCCACCATTTTAATGTATCTGAACCATTCTTCTATTCCACCTTCATATTACATCCCCCTTCCTCTATTTTGGATCTTGAATGTAGGTCCCCTTTCCACCTATGATATTCAGCCTTCAACCTATACTTCTAGTCCCTCAATCTATTCTACTCAGTTTAGTTTTCCCACCTCTCATCCTTTAGGATAGATGCATGTACCATCCTTTGACACCTCATCTAGTCCACATTTAGCATTATCTATCCAAACACCATTACCATTATCTATTATACCCACATTATTTATGTCTCTCCCTTCTTGGTCATCGCATCCTACAACCCAACCATTATAGTATGATCTTATCTAGCATATATCCATACAAAAATTGTATGCCCCTCGACCATAATATTATTATCCTCAATAGATGTCTATTCCACAACCTAGTATTCCACTTGCTATTCCACCATGCATTATTCAAAAGCCACCTCCTCAGGATCAATTGCAATATGTGCCTCCACCATCATACCGATACCATTCCCAAAAGTCACAACCACCACCTTCCCAATAATAAATTTTCCCATATTTTGAGGATATATCACAGTCGTCTCCCCAAACACAACTGATTCAACACCAAAAAAAATAATTGAATGCATACATCCAACCTGGAGTGTACATGTTCACCACTTCACCTTCTCAAATACCTACCTTATAATCTTGTCCTCCCTCTTCATCATCACTCCCACCTACATCCTATCCTTTTGGAATGTATTCGACCCAATATTCTATTCTACCTTCATCCAATTCCACCTTCAGATTACCTTCCCTCCTCTATTTTGGATCCTGACTATAGGTCCCCTTCCCACCTATGGTCCATAACATTCAGCCTATACTCCTAGTCCCCTAGGCTATTCTACTCAGTTTAGTTTTTCCACCTTCATCCTTCAATATAGATGCATGTCCTATTCTTTGACACCTCATCTAGTCCACCTTTAGCACCATCTATCAAAACACCATTACCATTATCTACTGGACCCACATTCTTTACGCCTCCTCCTTATTTGTCATAACCTCCTACAAACCAACCATTATAACAGGATCTTCTCTAGTAGATATCCATACAACAATTGTACACCCCTAAACCACAATATTAGTATCCTCAATAGATACCTATTCCACAACCTAGTATTCCACCCGCTATATCACCATATGTTATTTAGTAGCCACCTACTCAGGATCAGTTGTAATATGTGCCTTATCAATACTATAAAGAATATCAAATCCAATATCCACCATACTCTTAGGTCCCACCCACCTTAGCATCATCCTCCACACCTCTAACATCTAAGATTCAACTCTTGCAATATTAATTAAAGATGCTAAACCTTCATATCACTAGTTATGGACTATAAAATCTACCTATGACAAACTCTACAATGAGCTATTCCATCCCTCAATTCCCATTCCTCCTTACCCTTATCACCTCAAGATCCTAAAGTGTGATAAGTGTAGAGGCAAATAGGATCCATGAGAACATGTGAGTAATTATCGTTCAACTTACTACCAGCTTCATGTTAGAAATGTACCTTCTCTCTATCGCTTGGGGGACAAGCCCTTGATTGGTACAACATGCTTCCGTACCATAGCATATACACCTTTAAACAGTTGGCCAATTCCTTCCTAGAACATTTCTATATCAACTTTAAAAAGAAAAAAAAATTCTCAAACATCTACACCCTATGATAGGTTAACAATGAGCCAATTACTAAGTTTATTTCCTAATGGAGATTGGTCATACATGACCTAGCTCATAGTCTCCCCACTGTTGAACTTGTCACACTTTTCTTCAAAATATATCATAAGCATATCTCCACTTACCTATAACTTCATAAAAGCCACACCTTTGAATAAGCTATCACCCATGCTAAAGTCATCGAGGAAATCAAATTCCAATCATGAAAAATCAAGTTGAGACAAAAACCCTCATACAAATCAAATTTCTATTTCAATAGAAATGCACCTAATCAACCTTTCCTTAGACCACCACAAGTCAATAAAGTTCTAAAAACTACTCTAGATCCATCACCTGCCCCATGACCTCCTTCTCCATAGTAGCAACTATTCTAAACCAATGCACCTCTTCCTCCTCAATCACAACAACCTCACGGTGTTATCCCACAGGCTCGATAATGCAATCTCACCCTACTCTCTGAGCCTTTAATAGCCCTTTTCTAGATATTTTATGATGTAGGCCACATAAACCTACCCAAAATATAATCACTCAACCCAAATCAAATCAAGCCTCGAAGATACATCGAGCAAGCCTTTTGTGTATACCATCGACAACCTAGTCACGATATCAAATATTGTCACTTTTTTTGTGGCTTTGTCTAAGATATCATTGATAGGGATACCATTCAAGTCTCCAACCCACTTGCCCCATAAAATAAAAACTTGGGGATCTACCAAAACCCCCAACCTGAACACAGGGGGACCAATCCCCAATGAACTCAAACTATTCCTCTAAGGCCACCTAGATAGGTTAATAATTTTCAACATGATCCTCCCTCATGTAGTGTGGTTGGCATGATTAACCTCACTACTCGCAATCAAAGGTATCCTTCATGCCAAATACACCAGTCGTATCACTACCTACACCAATTACTTCTCCCTAATATTCCATGAATTCTACAACTACATCCCCTCCACTGTAAAATATCATTATCATTCATGGTAGCCTTACCCATCAGTTGCATAACACTCCTGCCAGGTTATCCATATTTGATCTTTTGCAATATTATCAACTCCATGATGAGGTATTGAAAAATATTATTCAATCTATCGATCTTAAAATGTATGACATAAACACATTTATGAATTTTATGAAAAATATTTCATGCTACCTCTAGCCTTCTATCAATTTTCATGATCATGATATTACTGAACTCAAATGATAGAGTGGATACTCCTCTTCATATTCAAGCAAACACCAATGATATCACCTACAAGCATGTTCTCGTAAATATTGGTTCCTCTATCAACATCATTTCCACTGTAGCCTTACACCACCTACATATTTTTCCACCCCATTGTTTGATCTTTGGGTATTCTATGGTTCCATGTAATCCATATTAAGCTCCATTGTCCTACCTATCCGAATGGGTATCTAAACCATTTCCATCTTATTCCACATCATTCAGGGTGAGATGCAGTACAACATCTTGCTCAGGAGTCCATGTATTAGGGACATGTAGTGTGTCCCTTATACATTACACCACTACCTCAAATATGTTATAGCATCCCAATTTGACCCCCTATTTTATGATTGTTTTATAAATATAGTGATGAACTAAAATATTTATCTAGAAGTTAGTTAATAATTTTAAAAATAATTAAATATAGAAAATGGAAAATTTAAAGATAAGATGTTTTTTTTGTTTTAATCAGTGGTTAATTTGTCTTATTAAATTTGGATTAGTAAGTTAAACCTAGGATTTAAGTGAGTCCAACTTGGTGGGTGTACTGTATTTAATGAATATTTAATTAGACTGTAATTTATCCCAAGTTTTGTGTTAGTTAAAATATGTTTTAGTTGGGTTTAAACCAAAGTAATGAGGTTATTTTCTATAAAGGATGGGTGTGAAGTTTTGTTTGGACTGCCTTGGGTGCGATGGTTAAAGTAGCATCGATTTCAAACAAAACATTAATGAGAGGTTTATCCCACCCAATTTTATAATAAAAAAATATATCATGGGGTAGGGGTCATAAAGTTTATAAATAGAGCTCTCCAAGGTATTTATAAGAAAAACAAAATCAACAAAAGTAATTTAGGGAATATGATCTCTGAGAACTTCATATCAGAAACCAAAAAGTTGCTTTTTTTATTGATTCGACACTAAGAATTCAACATCTCCTAGGGAGTATGCTCTTCGAAAATATTAGAACAGAAACTAGATAGAGTTATGAATATCTCTCTTAATCCTCCACTTGTTTATTGTGTGGTTTGAAATAAGGGAATCTCATGGAAATAAGCTTGAAATTTTAACTAAGGCTTAGATTTAGAAGATTTTCTTACAACGAGTCAAGTTAGAGCCTTTCTGGTTGATGATCTATTGTTGTGTTGAGTTAAATGAGTCAAGGGTTGAAAAATGTTTATGAAATTATGATATTTAAAGGTTTATGTTGAATTTGAAAATTATTGATTTATGAGATGCTATCATAGTATGTACTAAAGGAAACAAAAATGGCAAATGTAAGGTTGTTTTGTTATACGTGTTGTTTGACTATAAACGATTTCCTTCTTTGAGAAGAAAATGTATGTTGTTCATGTTTTGTTATAATAGCTTTGTGAGTCTCTAATAAAATAATACTTATGTAAATGATATAGTAATGGTGATTGTAGGGTTTGGGTAAAGCATAAGAGTTGTGTTTTATTGTTTTAAAAATAATGATTAAATTTCCTTGTGAAACCATGTTACAATTTTTCCATAGAAGAGGTTTTCTTTGCTTGATCTGGGTAGGGTCTCCATGGCCATACCCCTGAATCCATGATAACATGCACGATCAGTGTAAATAATGGCAATGTAGATGGTGTGCTCAAGAATTCATAGATTTGCATTTAGGGTTGTATAAACTCATTGTTAAAAAGTCAAACTTTGCCCTATATTTGATAGCAGACATCTATAAACAATAGACCATGGCTTTATGTTAAAATGATGCCCTCAATTAAAACCTTGTGTCATGTCTTGTTATTATGCTAGAGGTTATAGTTAAATAAAAATAATAATAACAATGGACTATGTGGTTTAATTGTTATAATGAGGGTTTTGAAATATAATGTATTTGAGAACAAGTTTATGTATTTAAATATTGTTGATTCTTGAGACTAAACTATGGGTTGGAAAAGTGTTAGGGGAAATGTTAAATTATACATTACCCTAGGTCTTTAGGAACTTAGCTAAAGTTTAGAAAATAGTATGAAGAGATAAAAATAGTACTTGTGTGTGTGTGTTTAAAATAAAAGTTTTTAAAAGCTAAATATTTTAATAGTTACCTAAAGAATTATGGTAAAGATTTAGTAATATGAATTTAAAAGGTATTAGGAAGGAATATTATTATGGCTCATTGATGACCCCAAGTTTACCAAACTTGTTATGTCTAAGTGAAGTAAACAAGGGGGTTTAAATTTGTATAAAAGGCTAGGATAATGGGGATATTGAGACTTAAATAGTTTGTAGTTGTAAATTGATTATCGAGCTTAAAAATGATCGTGAAAAAAAATAGAGATTAAATATGGATGTATATAGACAATGCTTCTAAAAAGGAATTTTCTACTACATTGTGAATTTGGTAAAATATCATATTATGTTTAATTACCTGACGATATGTTTCTTGTGGATTATTATGTACTATGAAGTAATCTTCCTTGATATCTTTTGGAAATATGGTTGTGTTGTAATTATTTTTGGATGGGGGAAATTGGTAACAAGGTTACAATTTCTTGGGAACTTATGGAGGTTCCTTGTAGCCAAGTTGATGTTTACATTATGCATAAAAAAGGGCATGTTTCTTTGTGTATAAAGAACATGGAATGAATGGAATGAGAAAGATTCATTCATAGGGAAATTTATGGGGTTTCCCTACTCTAGGATGAAATGAATGATTATTTTCTGAAATGATATTATTATCTGCATGATTTACCTGCATATATTTGATACAATAGTGCAAGTGTATTATGATAATTAGGCATATATAATGTGGTCGATTGTACTGATCCCAAGTAGTCAATCTTCTAGTACTGGGAACTTGAGACAAATGAACCAAATGCTCTTGCTGAACCTGAAAGTGAGTTGAAGTGTTATTGTTGCTGTAATTTTACCTTCAGTATACTATAATTACTTTGTAACAACAAGTATTGATTATGAGTAGAATATTTTGTTTAGCTAATAGGTGTTGATAAAATTTTGTAATCATTTCATTATGGCTTTGTAAATACTGAAAGGATTTCATTGTACAATGTACCAGTTTTTGATGTGGATAATAGAGTTAAATTGAAATGTAATGCTACAATTCATTCTCTATGCTATATTTAAAATGTTATATTTATGACTTTCAAAGGATGAATGAGCAAATTAATGACAAGGAAATATGGAAACTAATAATGAAATAAACATGGATAAATAAATCTTGCAACATGAAGTAAACCTTGAGTTAAAATGGTAGGTGCTAGAACACCTATGAGAATTCATGGTTGATTCCCTTAACAAACCATTATTGATATGCTTAGATATGTTAAGAATTATACCTTAAATTTAATTACATTGTCCAATGTGCAGTGCAGTTAACAAGGCACATGCTCACTGATTAGGTTGTGTAATACCTAAAGCTATAAAAATATTTTAACATGGGTTGAACTTGTTGGGAAAAGAGCATTCTAGTTGAAATAGACTAGTAAACTCCTTGTGATCATTATGGGGGATTTGGCCACTCTCATACACTAGGATAGAGTCTTATCAAGTCGATTCCGATGTGGTGCTTGCCTGAAACATTCAATGGTTACTCATATATGTTGGTTGCTAGCATGATTCTCTCAATGAAATAAAAAATAATAATGGTTGGTTTTATAATGGGTAAATTTTGGTTATTACAATTAGTATCAGAACCAAGTTGAGATAGGCACAAAATTCTGAACTAGATAGCTCCAAAACAAGTGCAACAAGTAAGGTGTGAATGGAGGTATGGATGTGGAAAATTATGCAATTCTTGCCCCCATGTGAACCCATGGTGAATTATATTGGAAGAGCTTTATGAACCCTCCATTAATTTGGGTTTTAAACGGTGTACTTGATGTTATTTCGGGGATCATACTTACCAATTGATGCTCCAAGCCAAAACTCCACCTTATTGTGCATCTCTAACTTGAGTTATCTTCAAACAATAAATATATGGTGGGTATAACTATTAACAAAACATAGTTAAAACCCTAGAGAATATCAAAGGTTTCATAGCTAGGTATATGAAAGTGCATATTAAAATAATTCTGGTATAAGACTGTGAACTAATGCATTCCTTAAAATACTAGGAAATATGACACCTAATATTGGGAGTGGATCGAAGATGCCTCCTCGAAGACCTCGACTAAACCATATGGATAATATTATACAAGGGCATATCGGTGAAATGTCTAGGAACCCTAATGGAATTGAGAACCTTTCCAACATGGTGCAAGATATGCAAGGTGAAATGGCCAACTACCGTGAGTAGATGAACCACCAAAACAACTTGTTGGAAGCCATTAGGAATAAAATTAGGATAAACAATAGAGCCCTTAAAGATCCAATTGAGGTAGCTATGGAAGAATCAGTTGACCTCGACCATGCATCTAAGATCCAAATTAATGTTGAGTTGGAATAGGGTTTGAAACATGTTAGGGTAAGAAATTTCTCGAGAAAAGAAAGTAGAGAGTCAGTTGAGTCATGGTTGAATGAGTTGGCTATTTATTTCTCCATGAGAAATTACTCATACACTACAAAAATAGTCTTTGTTACTAGTATTTTGGCTAAACATGGACTAGAATGGTGGGAAACCTATTGTAAAGACAAAAAAATTACCATCATACTCTGTGAGTGGGAAACTTTTGAGAAATATTTTAGGAAAAGATACCTCATAGAATAGTAGTATGCCAAGAAGTTAGATGAATTCACTCAACTCAGAAAAAGGGAAAATTCAGTGGATACCTATTACAGACATTTCACTACACTCATTAAGTACATTTAAAAATATGATAAGGATGATAAGATGAAGGTGTATCAGTTCTTAGCGGGGTTAGACCACCAACTTGAAATTTCGGTTAACATGTTTAAACCTACTAATCTGTAAGTAGCATATGATCTGGCCTAACAGGCATAATATAATCATAGAAAAGGTAGCAATCCCACTCCATGATCTAAATCCAATCCACATAAAATAAAATGGAGTAATTATCTAGTGTCTAAGAACAAATAAGCATATAAAACTGGTAAAGTCAATGTTGGTACAAAAAAATGATTCAAAAAGAAATTCCAACCAAAGGATAAAAAATCTACCAATAATCAGAAAATTAAACCCGTAAACCAGGTAGAACCTACTCCTATAGAGAATAAAGATAAGTCAATACAAGGCTCAACTCAAAGCTCCAATACTGGATATTATGAATGTGGAGGCCCTCATTATGCTAATAATAATCCTCATCGAACTGGAACTAACCCAAGAAGTACAGAGAAAGGACACAAAATCTATGTGGCTACAGGAAACCAGAACCTTCATGGTCAAGCAATCCCCATGCTCTTATAGGGTAATATCATTGGAAAAAGTGTTAGAATTTTGATAGATAGTGGTGCTATGGATAGTTTCATTTCTAGTAACTTAGTTAGGGACATTCTAGAGAATCCTAGATATTTGATAGATGGGTGGAAAGTCAATTTAGATAGACCTACTTAGTAAACCAGTACTACCCCATGATATAAATATTCCTACCCTTAAACTCTATCACTTGGAAATTCTATGTTGCTCCGCTACATGCCTTTGATATAGTTTTAGGTATTGATTGGTTGAAGGACCACAAAAACATGATCAAATTCTCTAAAAGATAGGTCGAGTTTACTAACACTAATGAACAAAGAACTAAGTTTCATAGTGAACAACAGGAGTTTAGACCTTTATTAATCTCTACTATGTAACTTAAGAAAGTGATTAGGAAAGGCAAAATGATGTACATAGTAAAACTTAAGGAGAAAACAGAGGAAAAAAAGGTGGAAATATTGGAAAATTTTCCTATTCTAAAGGAATTTGAGGATGTTTTTACATATGATCTACTAGGATTACCACCAAAGAGAGAATTTGACTTCACAATTGACTTATTTCTAGGAACATAACCGATACATAGGGCACTGTATAGAATGAATCCAATTGATATGCAAGAACTAAAGGTTCAATTACAGGAATTATCAGATAAGGGATTAATCAAACCTAGTGTGTCACCTTGGGGTGCACCAATTTTATTTGTTAAGAAGAAGGATGGATATTTAAGGTTATGTGATTATTGCAAAATGCTAAATAAAGAAATAGTAAAAAATAGATATCTCTTACCACATATAGAGGATTTGTTTGATCAGCTTAAGGGTGCAACTATCTTCTCTAAAATAGACTTGAAATTTGTCTATCATCAGCTAAGGATTAAAGAAGAAGATACACATAAGACAACCTTCAAGACTCGCTATGGTAAGTATGAGTTTCCAATTTTACCATTTGGTTTGACAAATGCACCTGTTGCCTTTATGAACTTAATGAACAGTGTATTCAAAATATAATTGGATAAGTTTGTTCTAGTATTTTATATGATATACTGTTTATTCTCATAATAAAGAAGAACATGAAAATCACTTAAGAATTGTACTAAGAATATTAAGAGAAAACCAGCTATATGGAAATTTTTCCAAATGCAAATTATATGTTTCTCAAGTACACTATTTGGGGCATGTTATATCAACAGATGGTATTACGGTCGATCCTAAGAAAATTGAGGTGATGATGGATTGGCCACATCCTACCAATATGATAGAAATCCAAATTTTTATGGTACTATATGGATATTACCAAACATTTGTGAAAGACTATGCTAAAATTGTTTGCCCAATTACCAACTTTCAAAGGAAAGGAAAGATATTTGAATGAACATATAAGTGTGAGTTAGCTTTTCAAGCACTAAAAAAGGAACTGACCACTGCTCCTCTCTTAAAAATTCTAGATCTTTTAGGTGACTTCTTTGTCTATATAGATGCATCTTTGCAGGGTTTAGGTGGTGTTTTATCGCAAGATAAGTCTATGGTAGCTTACAAATCTAGGAAGTTGAAAAAACATGAAGGTAACTATGCCATACATGACTTAGAATTGGTGGCAATTGTACATGCATTGAAAATTTAGCATCACTACCTAATAGGAAGACCTTTTGAACTTAGAAGTGATCATC
Source organism: Wollemia nobilis (assembly GCA_028583015.1). Lineage (NCBI taxonomy): Eukaryota > Viridiplantae > Streptophyta > Pinopsida > Araucariales > Araucariaceae > Wollemia > Wollemia nobilis. The sequence goes on along the minus strand of JAQPPZ010008728.1, from coordinate 126,420 downwards.
AAAGTATGAAATATATTTTCACTCAACCGCTATTTAATGCTCGATAAAGAAGATGGATTGAATTCTTAGCAGAGTATGACTTTGGGATAGAGTACATCAAGGGTAAAAAAACAAGGCAGTTGATGCACTAAGTAGAAGAAGAAATATTACCACCTCGAATAGGAGTCATGTTGACCTTATGTATCAGGGTAGGAAAGCTCAATCACATGACCCATACTACTTGAAAGTGCAAGAGAAAATAATCAGGGATCCAAAATTAGCTCAAAAATTTAGGTTCAAATATGGTTTTTTGTGTTTTAAGGAGCAGGTTGTGGTTCCAGAAGCAGGTAACCTGCATAGACTCATTATGAGAGAAATTCACAGATCTCCCTATTCTGATCATCCAGGAGGATCTAAGATGAGGGAAAACATGAAGAAGACATTCTATTGGCCATAAAATATGATATTACTAACTTTATGACAAAATATCTTGAATTTCAAAAGGTGAAAGTAGAACACAAGCACCCAACGGGTCTATTATACCCTCATGATGTGCCAACAACAAATTGACAAGTAATATCAATGGATTTTATTGTAGGGTTACCTAAAACTTGGTATCAACATAATGCCATCTTGGTGATAATGGATAAACTAACTAAAGTTGTTCATTTCATTCCTATTAGTACTATGGATGATGCATTTATTGTTGCTAATAGGTTTGCTAAGTAAATATTCAAGTTACACAGATTTCCTGAAATGATTATTTTTGATAGGAATTAAAAGTTCACATCATATTTCTGGTAGGCTCTCCATCAAGAAAATGGGACTTCCTTGAATATTATTTTAGCATATCATCCTGAGATAGATGGTTAGATTGAAAGGGTTAATCAGGTATTAGAGGATATGATTCACATGTACTACATGGACCAGAAATCATGTTGGGAATATTTCTTGCATCTAGTTGAGTTTACATATAATAATGGGTACCATGCCTCTCTAAAAATGGATTCTTTTGAGGCATTTTATGTCCAAAGGTGCAGAACCTCATTATATTAGGATAATCCTAAAGATCAAATCACTCTTGGAACCTAAAATTTGAAAGAGATGGAAGAGCATTTGAAAGTAATTTAGCAAAGGCTTAAGGAAGCTTCAGATCACCATAAGAAATATGTAGACTTTATGAGGACACCTCTAGAGTTTTTGGTTGGATACAAGGTTTTCTTAAGGGTCAAACCTATGAAGAGTGCAATTAAATCCACCAAATTGGATCGTAGATATGTGGGACCCTTCACCATAATGAGAAAGATCAGTCATGTTGCATACCATCTCGACTTGCCACCTAACTTAGCAAAGATTCATGATTATTTTCATGTGTCTTTGATTAGAAAGTATTTACATGATACATATCATGTTTTGTATGTTTCTAAATTATAGATGGTAGATGCAACATACATCGAGGTCAAGCTCATGAAGATCCTAGAATTTTGCACTAAGTAGATGCAGAAGTGGAACCTAGAGCAGTGCAAGGTCCAATGGGATCTATATTAAAAAAAAATGCAACCTAGGAAAAGGTGGAAGATGTGAAGAAATATTTTCCATATTTGTTTAATGACACTGACTGATGATTAGATGCAGAAAACAATATATTTTGACAACAATATTGGTACTTACATATAGTATGATGATGGATGTTAGTATGTTATGGATTGGTGATGTTTATTTTTGATGATATTTGGAATATGGATTTATCAAACTATAAATGGAACTTTATATTCAGTATGCAATATAGATACTTTATTTCTTAGAATATGTGTAGCCCAAAAATTATCGCACTCATTTCCTCAAGGTTGATGGACTCATGCCTCAAAGGGGAATGGGAGAATAGATGGTCTACACCTCAGAAGATAGGTACTTGATCATACCTTATTATGGTGATTTTTTGATGAATTGGGTGGGTTCAACTAGAAATATTTTATGGCAGTTTCTGAGCCTAGGTTTTGGGATTTGTTTTTATGGGTTCCTTTTATCAAATCACACATACACCCAATTTGGAAAATATGCAACTACGCTAATCTATATGTAATTTTGATTTATATGTAAGCAGCAAAAGCAGAAAAAAAAATCTAAATAGGCAATGCAATGCTTAAAAATTAATTTAAAACACTTACTTGTATCCAAAAATCTAAATAAAATTCTGGTTTTTGATGCAGGCAATATCAGGTAAAATCCTGTAATATCGGTCTAAATCAGGCAATATTGAGTAACCCGATTATGTAGAAATCCAATTTATCTTGACTAAAAGTTGCAGTTTTATAATTGGATGTAAAAAATAACAATTTCATAGAAAAATATGCATTTGAATGGACTTACTAATAATGAGCAATGATCTTAAGATAACAATGGAAGGATGTTCATATGCATATCTATGCTAAATTTTTGAAATAACAAAGAAATATGCTTATTAGATCCAAAATAATAATAGTAATGAATTGAAATTGATGTAATGAATATGAAATATTAACTCTAAAGGAGATATATGGAGAAAAAATATGCAAACTCTGAGGTCTAGATGCCCCCAGTTGGCTAAATTGCAGTAATGTGTGTTGCAGGTAAAATTGGGCACTTTTGTGCAAAATAAGGTAGAACGATATCATGATCAGGTGATACGATATCGCTGAAATATAACTGATACACACCCTAAGCCTATAAAAACATAATGAAAAAGGTAAAAATATGGTGCAAAAATATGTGAGAGTTCTAGGTGGAATCTGAGGCAAGGAGCCTGGATTAAAAAGGAGGGAGTCAGGTGAGCTATTGGGCCAGAAATGGAAGAGGTTACAACTTCTTCTAATCCAGTTAAAATTGGGTGAACCAATTCCACAACTACCATGCAGTTGCCCAAATAGAGACAAGGAGTTACAAATTATTTTTTACCTTACTAAAGTAGGTGCTTTTCAAGAGCAGAGGTTAAAAACAACTTATAACGGGTATGAAAATCAAGGTAACATATTAGGGGTGGTGAATTTGAGTTTTCAAAATGTTTTTAGCTTAGTTTTAATTAATGTGGGTGAATTTTAGTGTGCTACATTTTCCCCCCTCTTTAGAACATTTTAAAAACAATGTGTTAAATATAATATGGCACGCTTTATGAGAAAAAAAATTATTGTAAATTTTTTGATGGTTTAAAGTTTTGTTGTTAAATAATTTTATATATGGTGCCCTCTTCGATTTTTTGTACACATTCGAATTTTGGTAAAAAAACATGAAATTTGCATCTTTAATAAAATCATAAAATTAAAGTAAAACCCTAATTCATTTTTACTGTGCAGTTATTCTATTTTGAGCTCTAGAGAAAAGAAGATGATGGAGGTTCCTCACCAAGAAGATCTGGTGTGCAACAGGACTGGCCAGATATGGGTAAGGATATTTTAACTTGTTTTTAACTTGTAATTTGTGATTTTTATGTTTAATTTTAAGTTAATTTTGGATTTCTAGGGTACAACTAACATGTTTTTGGCGTGTCAGCAAAATTGGGCTAATTTCTACGATATCGGCTCAATTTAAATGATATCAGTCAAAAAATTGATCGATATCGAGGAAATAATCCGATATCACATAATATCATCCAATATTAAACAAAATATGCCCGATATCATGGAAAACATACCGATATCATAAAAATGCTCGATATTGCGAAAAACTAGCCAATTTTAGATGCCATTCTTGATTATTAAGTTATTAATTGAATTTTTTATTTTTTTGTTTGTTGTTTAATAGAAAAAGGAGATGAAGAATAAGGAATGGTGGTACGAGGTATTCCAAGATGACCTAAATGCCCTCACAGTAGTATATAGGGATGTCCTATCGACTGTGGGATTATAGTGTGGAGTTACCATAGGTACCTATTTATATACAACTATTGACTGCATTGGTTGAGTGATGGTACCCAGGCTCTTCTTACTTGCAGTTTCTAAAAGGGGAGATGACTCCCACACTATAGGACATCTGTAGGATCCTTAGAGTACCTATCAGAGGCATTTTTGTTATCGCATATAGAAATCAGAGCCATGCACTTTAGATACTATGCAACAATTCTCACTTTCCTTTGGCTAGTGGGGGTATTGGGGTTGAGCTTCTGAGTTAGAGACCAAGGGTTTCTTGACTCATAGTTGTACTCAAAGGGATTGTTGGTGGATTAATTTTGAGCCACTTCAACAACTATCTTCTACCATGGACTGTGGAAGAGGTTGTGGCTGATATGAGACATCAAAGGATAGTATTTACCTAGGGGCTTTTCATGTTATGTCATTTGTATAGGAACCTATTCAATATCGTATACAAGGGTGTTGCAAAATTTCCCCTCACTTATTTCCTACAGGTTTGGGCATGGGAGCATATTGCTATCCAGAGGCTAGTAGGACTACCATTGGTAGTAGTTGCTGCAGAGAGGCCTAGGGATTTTTATTGGTGCCCATGTAGAGCTCTTCAGATTCAGATATCATTGGACATGTCTAGGATATTTTTGGATGACCTGACAATAGATACAATTACATGGAGGCCATACAGAGGTCATATCGATTGGTCAAAGAATGGATATCATTTGGCTCGCATGAGGTGAGTGATTTGGTTGAGTATGGACCAGGGTGACATGGAGCTACATTGCATCGATCGAGTTCTATGCTAGTTTGGATTGTCGCAGGACATCCCTAAGACTAGGTATGTCTACTTTGCTAGGTCTACTCGGGATACTACCACATTTAGTGGGGCTCTTGACATGTAAAAGTATATGGATCCAGATGTAGATGATGAGGTGGTCCCTACAACCACTAGGGATGATGCTAGAGTGACTGACGGTTTATAGGGTTGGTATACCCAAATTTTTCTAGTGAGTATTACTAGGTGGATGTCTACAATACATCAGGCCTATGACCAGATGTAGCAATTCCAACCAACAACTCATCATTAGTAACATAGGAGATAAGGTTAGGTTCCTCTCAGGGGAGGACTTCACACTAGAGGTGGTCACCTAATACAGAGGAGGTGGGATTAGGAGAGGAGGGCATCATCCCCATAGGAGGGAGGAGCATCCCCTCAATAGGAGGTGAGACCTGACTTGCATGAGAAGGGCAAGGGGATTATGGATGAGGGAGAGAGTAGTGAAAAGGTTGCTCTACGAGCCGAGATTACCAGGTTGAGGACGAATATTGCCACCCAAAAGACCAAGATTAACACATTGGATATTGAGCTAGCATAGGCTCAGGCATAGGTTGGATAGGGAGGTGGAGCTCAAGGAGTTATGGCTCCTGATCCTACATATACACATACAACTCACTCTAGGTATAGTGGGTTAGGGGATGAGCTAGTGAGGTCTATACGATAGACCTCATTTTATCAGGCTCTATACTTTACGGTTGTGCCAGCAGAGCCGAGATAGTCTTGACCTCCTAACATTTTGGATCCTATTTGGATAGGATCGTCCTCCCAATCTACCTTTAGGGTGACCTCCTCTAGGACAACTACAATGGGAGGATCATTCTGACTGCCACTACCACCATCTAACAAATATAATGATGCTGCAAGCTCTAGAGGCTCGAGAGGGGTCTAGGGATGACCTAGTGGATTATTTTTTGTATTTTGATGACTAATTATGTCTATGATAGATATTATGGCATATCAGTCGACCTTATATTGTATATATACTTTATTATGAGCTATATATATATATATTATATATATGGATCTTTTGTTTTTATGTGACTTCATGTATTTTTGTTGATTAATTTGCATTTTAATTTTATTTGGAATTTTTGGATGATCATGTTTTCATTTATGGATTTTATGGATATTTGAATCATGCTTAAAATAAAATAAAAGTAAAATTGTTTGATTTTTGAAAGATATGTGTTTGTATGGTGATAGATTTGGATAGATTTAGCAATAGACCTCGAAGGATGTTATGATGTTATATGACTGTTGGTGGAGTTCAAAGATCGCTAAGTCATGAAGCTAATCCTATTTGTGAGGAAGATTTTGATATTTCTAAACAAAATGGTCGTGTGCTTAAGAATAATCTTAAGGCTTTTATGATTAAATGAAATGTTTGATGTTGTTTTGGAACAATGTGTTTAATAAGTGTTTGTGAAAATATATTGATTTAAGCATGAAAATTCAAAGGATGATTTGCGAGGCATAAAATCCCTAAGTGTGAAATTTGAAGAAATAGTTACTTAGGAACTATACCATCATCGTGAAAATTAATATGAAGTGCAAGATGATATGAACGTTGTTTTTTCATTTAAAATACAAAACTAGAATCTTTATGTCACATGTTCAAAATATTTTATAATTTTATGAAAATATATGGAATAATTTTTGGGCATGAAAATTTAGAAAGATGACTTGTGCTAGGCATAAAATTCCTAAGTGTGAAATTTGAAGAAAAATAGCTACTTATGAACTATACCATCATCGCGAAAATCAAAATGAAATGTAGGATAAAATGTTTTTATTTTGTAGTGTTATTATTGGTAAATTGTTATGTTATGATGATAAAATAATTTATATAAATTAATACAAGGGATTGATATTAACTATCTAACAAAATCCCAAATAAATATTTGAACTTATTTCAAAGAAAAATTCAAATTTATCAAGAACCTAGTGTGTGAAAGCTGAATTCATTCTTTATTTTAATTGTCATGATGATACAAAATCTCTCAAGTAACAAATGTGTGTGCTTTGCAAGGTTAATTTACCGATTTTGAGTAAGGTAATGATAAAGCAAACTTGAATGAACCAATGTGTGTGCAAGTGAGATGTTCATTAACCACGATTTTGTGTATGCATTGGTATTAAACTACTATGTAAATCAAATTAACAAAAGCTAGCTAATATGAATGCGGACATTGGTCTGTACAAAAGAAATATTACTAATGTGATAGAAATATCACCATGTGAGAGGAATTACCCAAGGTCAAGCAAGTTGGGCACAAATCACCTATTATGGGGCTTACCTCATGGCTTTCGAATAACAGCGAAAATACAAGGATTCAAGTTCAATACTCCCTTATTTTCTTCAAAATTTTGGAATATGGATTTCTTTTCCATTTGTGAACAAGGGGATTTTATTGCTTTGTAATGGAACATTTTTCTTGAATTTTTCTTTATTTTCTTTTTCTTTCTTTTATTTTATTTATTTTTCTTTTTTTCTCTTTCTTTTCTATCGGGATACTTGCTCATATTAGACGTAGAGCAAGGGATTTTATTCAGGTAGGGAGGAGCTTGTATTTTTTCCAACTTCTCAGTATTCTAGACCACACACATGATAGGATAGCAAGGGGAATTTTTCATTTAAGGTATTAAGACTTACTATGTAGCATAACTTTTTGAATTTACAACAAATCATTTTAAGATGTGAAAGGGTGTTTTTGGTTCATATAGCAACAAGGTCATTCTCAAAAATCAAAATTATTTAATGAAGTAATAGTGTTCTTTGGTACAAGAAAGATTTATAATCAAAATAAAAAAAAATAAAAAAAAATTAAAGTTGTGAAATTTAGTGCATGGTTTAAGATAAATTTTGAATTTATCTGAAGTAAACTAAAATATAACTTTCGATCTTGGTAGATAATAAGTGCAAAAATAATGCTCTCATAATACTATGGAAATATTTTTGTAGATTTTCAAGTTTTGTATTTTTTTTGGTTGTTTTTGATAAGATATTTGAAATGCATGAAAATTTATTTACAATTATGTACATTGATAAGACTTTTGGCTTTATGCATAATATCTTTTCAGGTGCATAATATTCATGGGTTCCTTGAGATATTTTCCATCCAAGGTAGCCAATTTGTATGCACTTGATCCAAATTTAGCAGTAATGATAAACTATCCAAGCCAATTAGGTTGAAATTTCCCTTTAAGATATTTTATTACATTAGTATTTTTTTTTCTTTTAAGACTAAATCTCCAAATTCAAATGATCTATTGTGAACTTTCTTTGCATATGATCTTTTAAGTTTATCTTGGTAGGCACAAAAATGCTCTAAAGCATGAATGCACTTTTTATCTAGAAGTTCCAACTGACTTAACCTGCCAACATGATATTCATTTCCTACTTTGGCATCTTGAAGTAGAAGAGCTAAATAAGGAAATTCTAACTCAAATGGAAAAACTGCTTCGACACCATAAACCAAGATAAAATGTGAAGCACCTACAGGGGTATGAACACCAGTTCGATAAGCCCACAAGGTAGTATATAATTGTATATGCCAGTCATGACCTATTTTATTAACCAATATTTTTAGTATTTTAATTAATATTTTATTAGATGCTTCAGCTTGGCCATTTCCTTGTGGATAATAAGGAGTAGACCATCTATGTTGGATTTTATATTTTTGACATAATTTCTTAATGTCATTATTTTTAAAACATGTACCATTGTCAGAGATGATATTAGATGGAATTCCAAATCTCCATATAATTTGATTGAGAATCAATTTAGAAACTTAAAATCCTATGCAATAATCTAAAGGCATAGCTTCTACCCACTTTGTAAAATATTTTGTTGCTATTATTATAAATTTATGACCATAAGAAGAAATAGGATTAATTTTGCCAATAATTTCTAAACCCTATTTAGAAAAGAGCCAAGGAGAGGCTATGTCTTGGAGTTCCTAAGCAGGAGCATGAACAAGGTCAACATGTCTTTGACACTTGTCACAATAATGCACATAATCATTGGCATCCTGTAGACACCAAAATAGCACCAATCCGATTATACGACTAAAAGCACTAATCGGGTTGGCATACATAGCCCCTAGGGCAGCCCCCAGAGGTTAAACAGTGGTCCTAACCACTCCCAAATCATTTTTTGGAAGGTCAGAGGTCAATTTGGCACATTTTAAGAACTTTTCTCCCTACTCGTCCCACCCTGGGATGATTAGAATCCTATTAGAATCCTATTCGTCCCACCCTGGGACGATTAGCAGCAATCATCCCACGGTGGGATGAGTAGCAGGTTTGACTAGAAAAAAGTCAAACCTCGATAGGTCCGCCACTTAACTGTGCCTTCAGGGCATGCAATTGTGAGGAATGAATTCAAATCAGAGAGAGGGACTTCATTCAAGCATGCCCTGATCATGGAGGCCTCATGCCAGGAGACTCTAAATCAGGGAGGAATATTTTCTCCCAAAAAAGGCATGGCAAACCAAGTGGCGCCCTCGCATGCGCATTCAAAGAGAGAGACCCTAGTTCTATAAAATGGTGAGAATAATCACCCTAGAAAAGATATATTTGGAGCATTTAGAGCAATGGAGTGCTGCCAAATTGTACCCACATTCCCCTTTGTGCTTCTTACATCCATAATTTCTCTTTTGGAAGAGAGGTTATCGGGTGAACACTAGGGATGTAATCTTGACCCAAAACCCAAGAAATTGACCACAATCCCACACAAAATTCATTGAAACAATCCCCTAGGAGGTTTTGGACCCATCCCAAGTGGATTGGTGTCAAAACCAAACCCCAAACGGTGGGCGTCCTTCCCCCGGGCGCCCCCGAAACTACCACAGTCCTAATTGGCTCACCCAAGAGCGATTAGAAATCAGTGAAGAATTTCTCTACTATTTTTTTTTCATTATGTTCTATTCAGTTTACTTATACTTATTTTCAAGTTTCATTGCATTCTGACCTAATGTGACTATGTTCTTTTCATTTTACGCGTTTACTAACATACAAGGAGCACTTTTAGATACAGGACAATATGAGTAGAATATGCCAAATATTAGCTTCTGAGTCATCCCAAAATTCCCCTTTTAACCTAAACTCAAGTTTGTAGGAATTTTGGAGGCCTCTGGGCAGGACATTTGGAAGGTTTCCTTTGCATGTTTTGTGACAGTCCTAATCGCCCCACCCTAGAGCGATTAGAAATCCATGCATGATTTCTTGAATGTTCTTTTTGCAATGTGTCTCTAATGATGTTTTCATTCTTCTATAAAAATTTAGGTTCATTATGACATGTTTTGATCATCGTTTTGCTATTTTATACATTAACTAGCAAGAGGCCCTAGGGATTGCATGTTTCCCTTCCATCCGTATATGCTATTAACTGTTTGTTGTTTCTATGAGCATAGTATCTCATTGACAAGAACACCAAAGGGACAGAAAGAAACACATGTACACATGGATGCAAGTGGTGGTAACATTTGGCTCACCCATTTCGAATGTGAGGCATGCGAAAGACACTGGAAGTGTACCATCAGTTGATGTAACAAACTGTATCAAATGTTCTGAGCCCTAAATGGGGGATGTATTGTAACTAAATCAAAATCAAAATTAATAAAAGAGGCCCCACTTTGTCTTTTTTTTCTTACATCTCATCTATGCGTCGTTTCCTTCATGCATTGCTTTCTCGCATTTGTAGGACTTAGCATTGTTTTATATCAATTTTGTTTGCACCATATGGCCTGGCATGCCGTCACCCCGTATTTGGATTTCAGTGGTGATCATGGTGGGACCATGTCCCCTACTATTGGGATCAGTTTGTGATCAAAAATTTTGTGTTTTTCTTGTAGGTGTTACTCATTTGGGCACTGGACTGCTACTCGTGCCACCCTGTGACGAATACAAACTTGGAATTTGTGCCACCCCGAGATGAATACAAATTTGTATCACCCTAATATGAATACATACCTGCTATTCATCTCACCCCAATATTATTAGAGCTCTATGCATTTTTTGAGCAGAAACTCAGAGGCATCTGGTTGGGACAGAGAAGAGGTAGGTTTTCTGGACATCCTCTGTGTTTTTCTATTTCTATATTTGCAATTTTTTCTATTTTCTTTTCTTGCATAGGGAATTTTGCTGAATTTTTTCTTTATTTGCACAAGTAAAAGGAACCACACACACCATGTAATGATATTAACATCAAGGAGTTGGTCTTAATACCCCAAAAATTGATCAAGACCAACGGTGGATTTCATCACCACCTTGGCTTGGATTTTTGCATACATAACCCTGATCGCTACTGTTGCTAGACATAAATCCTGATGAAATTTGACCAAGTGTAGTGGGGGTGATTCCCAGTGCATGAGGATAAGTCTTCTATGGTAGGTGTCAAAAATAGAGTGATTCCCCTTCTATATCGCTTATGTTCCACGTACTGTTATGCTCTCGTGTACCAATAGTTTCCCTCATGTAAGGGTGGGTATATTGAGAGGTTCGATATAATGACTTGGCAGTGGTATATTGAAGGGGTGACCATTTTGGAGATATAATATCCCTCATCATGCATGAATAATAAAATTTTATTTACACAGTTTACACAACAAAAATAAAAACACACTGAACCAGATTTAGGACACACATTTAATTTGTAAACAAGATAATCATTTCATTGTTTGTGTGGTCCCTTTTTTTTGTGTAGCATAAAGAATCATAAAGGAGATAAAAACATACATACCTTGTAGAGAACCACCACCAAGGTGTATACTCATAGCCAAGCCCAATCACGGGCAGAAGCTACAGAAAGTGTACAAGGAGGCACCAATCGCCTCCGTTATAGCCACAAGCACTTGGTTATACCACCTTGGCAGCCTGTCCCACAATGTGGTCCACACTATGCCACTATAGGACTATAGAGGCACCCATTTAGGGGGAACTCCCATTCAACACAGACCATTTCAGGAGGATTACATACATGGGAAGGCTCCCTTAAATGCTCATTATGAGTGTCCACTGCGTGATGAAGCGCTAGAGAAGCATAGGGTTCACAAGGAGGGACCACATGATTATATCATCCCCCATCTATCCCTCATTACTATTAGAAATAATAGACAAAATTTAGAGTACAAGGCTCTTCAAATAGGTTGAGCCAATTTTGCCCATACCTTTCACATGTACGAAAGGGAGCATGAGGAAAACTAGTACATTCCTCAAGAGCAATACACCACGTGGGAGCAATGCACCTCTACACCTACTAATTATCAAGATCACCTATTGAGGCTAGAGTCTCAGGTGAATGCCGCTAACCTCGATAGAGGAAAGTGACCCATAGAGATCTCGGATCACCATGATCGAGATAGACATGTAGAGGAGGCATCTAGGACTCCTAAACATAGGATGACAGAACAAATTGACTTGGAATTTTCCAAACATGTCACTCGCCAAGCGCAAATCACATAGCTTAGGCAATATCAGTAGCAGTTAGAGCAACTGTATCATCTAAGAAAAGAGCGCATTTGGTTCCAGATAGATGAATTTCTCAAAAATAATATGCATGATAGGATTCCAACCCCTCGCACACAGGATAGAAATTTATGAGAGGCACAATCCCTTAGTGCAATACAGGTCTCTACGACCTTATCAAGTGTTACCCCCAAGACCTCCAAGACCTGAGAAGGAGGCCACCCCTAGAACCAATGATGGATGGGCACCTCCCTAGGGTGCCCATTCATTTTTATAGGTCATGCCCAAAAACTCCTCAATAAGCCTATGAGGAATTTGAGCAAGAAGAAGAGTGGGCTGAAACACCCTACCAAGGTAAGGGGGCGCTACCCGACTACCCCTCCATAGGCCTCAAGTTCCTCGTAATTCACAATGGGAGCAGACCAAAGAAGAAGAAATCAAATCCTCTAATGCATACAAAGCACTGCTAGAGCACTTAGAGTCTATGGAGAATAAGACTTCAGGGCCCCAAAATCCTACCTTACACCAGTCACCCTGTGCATCCTTCTGTTCCTGCACCCCCATACCTCGACCACTTCAAAATGCCTCAATTGGAAATTTTTAGAGGGGATGAGGAGTCCCAATAGCATGTAACAAGGTTCCTGAGTCAATTATTTGGCATTCAGGACAATGATGCATTGCTTCTAAGAACATTTATAACCATGTTTGCAAGCCTTGCCTCAGATTGGTTTACCCAATTTATGAAGCATAGCATCAACAATCTAGACCAGCTAGTGGACGTGTTCCTTGAAATTTTTGCCTTCAACACTAAGAATAAGACATCCTTAAGTGACCTAGTTGGCCTTAAGTAGTATTATGATGAGACCATAGCCACTTATGGGAATCGATGGAGGACATTTCTTTCAAAGCTACCTTACCTCCCTCCCATGGCCGACATGACTCAGATGTTTTCAAAGAGTTGCATAAGGTCGATCTTCATGCTATTGTAGCTACAATAATATGCCACCCTAGAAGAAGCCTTGGCACAAGCCAAGATAATTAAGGAGATCAAAATTCAATATGGCAAGATTGCCAAGCTGCACAAGAAAGAGTGGATCAAAAATACCAAAACTGGGCCCACGCAACCAAAACCCACCACGGGTTGCCATAACTGTACCAACGCCTACACAAATGAAACAACCCCCAAAGGTTAATCATCAAATAGTTCCTCCTACTAACTATGAAAAGGAAAACCACAGGCAAGAGCAAAATCAGCAGCGTCGCCCTAAGCGACAATTCATACAATTCACAGAGTATAGAGACTCCTTGTTTGACCGCTTTTTTGCGGTAAACTTGATAAACTTACCAAAAACTTGACCCATAGACCCCAACACACCAAAAACCAAGGGCTATAGGGAAGATTTATATTGTATATTCCATTGGATGAAATTACATGACATCTTCAGTTGTTGGAAATTCAAAAACTTGGTGCAAGACTTGATAGACAACAAAACGCTTGCGGTGGATAATCCCATAGCATTGAGCAACCAATAGATGGATGTCTTCAAATACCCCTTGCCTGCCCATGATGTGCAGGAAAAAACTATACAAGTGAACGAGGTGACACAAAACTACCCCATGCAGGGATACGTAGGGATGATAAGCATTGTGATGCGGAACAAAAGATACCCAAACACGGTCACACCCATTGCAGCTACAGGAGATGTTCCATCAATGTCACAACCTCCACAACACCCTACACAACCTCCCCCGCCTAGACCAGTGGCCATGATTCAGACTAAGCTTACTCATAGTTTAAGGACCACATTGGCTAGGCTCTCCATCTATGAGCTCATCCAACAATCACCACCCCATCAGGATGCTCTGATGGAGATACTCAAAGCCATTGAGCTATAGCCCCAAGAACCCAATTGTTTCAACAACTTTGTGGGACATGTGCATAGAACTAGTCAAAACCTTTAGGGAAGACAAAATGAAATCGATGACTGCTAATATGGTGGATCCACCCTTGCACATCATCATGCGGGTCAATGGGATTTCATTCAAGAGGGTGTTGGTGGACACTGGATCATCCAGAAACATAATCACAACAACGACAATAAAATATCTTAAGTTGTCAGTATCCCATATTATGGCATCCACCTACACTCTTCGAGCATTCAATGATGCATTATGCTCGATGATTGGCACAATTGTCCTTCCCATACAAGTAGGAAAAAATACCATTCCTACGTTGTGTCACATCCTTGAGGGTGAGATGGCCTACAATATCTTGCTAGGCCGGCCTTGGATCAGGGACATGAAGTGTGTCCCTTCGATAGCCCATCAGTGCCTCAAGTACACACATGAAGGGCAAGTACATGTAGTCCCAGCAGACTTAGAGCCCTTCAAGTTTTGTAATGTGGTGCAACTTATGCCATAATCGACCCTCCCATAGATACATTTGGACTTTCAATTGAATCCGTCCACTCAGGGTTCGATTTTCCCTACATCCCCATTGTTGAGTCCCTCAAGTAACCAATTTGGACCATCTTCGTCATATGTCCCTTCACCAAAAATGCCACCTATGGTGACCACACCAAAGGACAATGGGAAGAATCCCTTGGAAGAGATACCACCATTAGTCTCAACCATCTCTAATGAAGAGGTGCCTAGTCGAATGGAAGTTGAGACACCTGATTCACCCCACATGGAGTGGAATCAGGGAGAACTCCCATTCCCTCCCCCTCAACCACCGATGATTACTGTCGAAATGGACAATACGGGCCTGAAGGAGTACCTTGTGTAGAACATAGTGGCAACACCCACACTCGAATCCATGCAAGACATAGGGAGACCTCGCCTCCCCATCGACACTATCTTCCCTTTAGGTTACCCATAAAATCAGAAAAACTTTGTATATGGGGGCCTCGAGAATGGCATAGAACCCTACCTACAAGAGGAAGAGGATGAAGAGCCATTCACTGAGAATGTTGACTATCTGTACAACCCGAAATTCACCTTGAAATACCTTAACCAATGTAATTGGCATAGACATGGATTGGGCAGATATAAACAAGGAATGTGCATTCTTTTTCAACCAAGATACCAGATGCCATATGATAAATCAGGAGTAGGGTTCAACCACCCTTTTCCCCTCGACATTTTGGTAGAAACCATGCAAGACCTAGGGCTAGGCAACAAGGATGGGTTGGCACAAGATCCATATGCCAATCCCAACACAACATATACATTGGGGGACTATCTTCCATTGTTAACAATAAACCTTATTGACCTCAACAACCCTTCCCCTTTGTTGAAGAAAGAGGAAAGTTCAAGGGATAACCTCCAAAAGGGTTATGAACAAGATCAAGGAGAGTCTTCTGAAGATGAGTCAGCTTATGATGTAGCACCTTGGGACCCTTTTGAATCCGATAGCAATCACTCGCAAGTGACGCCCATTAATGACTATAATGAGAACTTCGAGGCAATGTTCCCCTTGAATGCTCCAATCAAGCAATTGCCACCTCAAGAGAATCTAGCCCTCCCGTAGAGAGTAGAACAACCTGAATGGTACCAAATAAAATTGCTCAAACAAAACAAGCCTCCCATGCCAGCCATAAGGCCAAGTGATCAAGAAATGTCCAGTGGGAGGCTATACCAACAAGAAGAGCACATAGTTGTCAGAGATAATGAAGGCCTATGGATCTATGATAGCGACTATGAAGATGAGACTGAGATGGCATATCTAAATCATGTGAGGTAACAAGAATACCCCATAAACATCGATGGTATGTTTGAACAGTCGGATATGGGACCAAGGCATAGGTGGCATTTAAATCAAGAATAGTTAAACCAAGTGCTTCATCCACCACTTCGGGCATACAGAGAGAACCTCCCACCTAAAGACCCTATAGGGCCACCAGTACCAAGGGCAGACCCTGTCCTTTTTCCCATGCATACGACCGATCCTTTTGTGCCAGTACCCATATGGGGTGCAAGGATCACAAAGGATGTTCGAGTCACCAAATTCATTTCATCAACATGATCTCCATTGACTTAACCACCCCCATCCACAATCATGCCGATCCAGCATGACCATTTTATCTAGACCTAGATGCCATATACTGGGATTGCACTAACTTGCCACCATCCCCATTAGAGTACTGGCCTTACAGTGAGATGCTTCATTTCACCCCAGGACCAACTCAGGATATCTTTCATGCTGACGAGGAACCCAACGTTCCCAATGCAGATCTAAATTCAACAAATGATATCCACCTAATCCCGACTCCACACCAATTGGAGGACGGATCCCACATGTCAATCAAAGAGATGATTGACGTAGACATCGGTTCTGATCCAATGAATCCACAAGTCATCAAGTTGGGGGTATGTTTATCCCTCGAAGAGCAAGCCGATTACATTACCCTTCTCAAAGAGAAGAAGTAGGTTTTTGCATGGACCTACAAAGACATGTCGGGGCTAGACCCACAACTAGTGATGCATAATATGACACTTGATTCGATAGTCAAGCTAGTCAAGAAAAAGCTACGTAAGATGCACCCAACAGTGGCCTTGATGGTCAAATATGAGCTACAAAAGCTGTTGGATGCACAGTTTGTCATCTGCATGGATTACCCACCATGGCTATCCAACATGGTACCCATAAAGAAGCCAGATGGGAGGATTCACATATGCACCGATTTTCAAGATTTAAACAAAGCAAGTCCCAAGGATGATTTCCCCTTGCCTAGCATTGACGCATTGGTAGATGCTATAGCAGGCCACGAAATGCTTTCCCTCATGGATGGTTTCTTGAGATACAACCAGATTCATATCAATCCTAATGATCAACTCAAAATGGTGTTCACGACACCTTGGGAGACATTTTGTTATAAGGTCATGTCCTTTGGCCTTAAAAACGCTGGCACCACCTACCAACGTGCTATGACATACATATTCCACGATCACATGCATAAAACTTTGGAAGATTATATGGATGATTTTTTGGCCAAATCTCTTTCGTGCCAAAATCATCTCGATGACTTATGCAAGATCCTTGATCGCATCCTCGAATACAAAGTTAGGCAAAACCCCAAGAAGTGCGTATTTTGTGTCACATCTGGAAAACTCTTGGGTTTCATAGTCTCAAAATGAGGCATCGAGGTAGATCCAAAAAAAGTCAAGGCAATCCTTGAGATGCTTCCCACAACCACCATCAGGTAGCTAAGAAGCTTGCAAGTTAAGGTACATCGATCAAGCACTTCATAGCGCAGTTATCTAACAAGTGTCGACCCATGAATAAATTATTACACAAGGGGGTAGCATTTCATTGGGATGACGAGTGTCAGTCAGCCTTCAACGATATCAAATAGTACTTGGCTTCACCACTAGTATTAGCACCAGCTAGACCAGGAGTGTCATTCTACTTATACATCTCAGCTGCTAAGGTGGCACTGGGCACCATGCTAGCCCAAAAAAATGAATCGCATAAAGAACAAGATAATTATTATCTTAGCCGCACCCTGGTCAGTTATGAACTTAATTATGCATACGTTGATAAGATATGCTTGGCAGTGGTATTTGCCACTAAAAAGCTACACCATTACATGTTGAGCAATACGATGTATGTTGTGTCTAAGGAGAATCCATTGCGGTACATGATGATTCATACTTATCATAGTAGTCACACGGAGAAATGGCTCATGTTGTTGATGGAGTTTGACATCGAATTCATTGGAAAAAAGTCCATCAAAGGTCAAGTCATCATTGATCAACTAGCATAGGCTCCTCTCAAAGACAATCAACCTCTGATCGTAGAGCTACCCGATGATGGGGTCTTCCATGTCTTAGAATCGCTAGATTCTGAAGAGCCTGAGTCATAGGCCAACATAACCTTATTTTTTGATGGTTCTAAATATGAGGAAGGAGGTGGTGCAGGAATCACATTTTTCACATCGCAAGGGGATCCAATGCCTCTATCATTTAAACTTGATTTCCCGTGCACCAATAACAATGCTAAATATGAAACCTTGCTCATAGGTCTTCAAACAACCATCACCATCAACATCAAATGCTTGAATATCTTTTGTGATTCGCTATTAATTTTCAACCAAGTGAAAGGGGTATTCCAATGCAAATGCCCAGTTCTGTAGGCCTACAAAGCCCTTGTGGATAAATTCTTGGCAAAGCTTGAATGGTACAACATTGAGGCACTCCCTCGATCATCGAATCATTTTGCAGACACTATGGCCTCCTTGGGGTCACTAATCCCACAAGACCCTTTTGGTGAGATGACAACCATTCACATCAAAACATTATTGCAATCCATGATGGAGCATGCAAGCTCTGACATAATGTCAGGAATCCACCTGATCCAGATTGAACCATATCAGGATAGGTTCTCTTGAATCCATGATAGTCTGAATCACGCAAACTGGGGGTATTTTTTCTCTCCAACCCCTCTTTTTAAAGCAACACAACGCTATTTCTACAAGTTCTTTCCCGCTCAGCTTGTGCTAGGGACGAACTTCAAGAGGGATCGGTCATTCATACATCGAGGTTTTTGATCAATAGGATTGGTACACACCCATAAGAGACTATCTCAAGTTAGGTAGCCTCCCACTTGGATTGTCACACGGCATGAAAAAAGCATTCAAACATAAAGCAACAAAACATGTCTTTCTAGGAGACATTTTGTACTGTCGGAGCTACGAAGGGATCCTCCTTCGTTGCTTGGACCAGCAAGATTCCACTTGGGTGATCACCCAAGTGCATGATGGTACGTGCGGTGGCCACTTCAATGGTATGGCCATCACAAAGCACATTCTCTGCATGGGCTATTATTGGCCATATTTAGAGCGAGATTTTTGTGCATATGTGCGGAAGTGCATGAAGTGTCAACACCATGCTAATTTGACACACATACCTTCTCAAGCCTTGTAGTTTATCCAATTAGCTTGGTCATTCTTGTAGTGGGGATTAGATCTAATCGTAAAGATCTCCCCTACGTCGTCAGGCCATCACACGTTTATCATAATGGCCACAGAGTACTTCACCAAGTGGGTGGAAGCAATTCTACTTACCTTACGACTTGGAATCGCATTGCAAAGTTTATTTTACATAACATCATATGTCATTTTGGTATTCCATCCAAGATCATCTTGGATAATGGGATGTCATTCAAGAACAAATATGTGCGTGCTTTGACAACAAAGTACAAAATTTAGCACAATTTTTCAACACCCTATTATCCATAGGCAAATGGGCAAGCAAAGGCGTCAAATAAAATGCTAGTTGCCATCCTTAAAAATACGGTCATAGATAGTCATAAGGATTAGCACATTCAAATCTTGCTTGCCCTGTGGGCTTATCGCACTAGCATTCGAACGCCCACTAGGGCAACTCCATTTTCATTGGTGTATGGCTCTGAGGCAGTCATGCCTCTCGAGTTGGAAATACCTTCCCTGCACATATCAATGCAAGAGTTCATCGATGATGACATTGTGTGGCAGGACCGATTAGACCATATTATGTTGCTCGATGAATGACACATCAATGCTCTTGAGCATTTACATATCTATCAAGAGTGTCTTAAGAAAACATATAACATGAAAGTTCACTTGAGGGACTTTCAGGTTGGTGACCTGGTCTTAAAAGAGAACCAACAAAATTCTAACTTGTCGCCCCATTTAAGGGATATGTTCGTGGCAAATTTTTTAGGTCCTTATGTCATCAACAGTAAAATAGGACCTGGAACAGACCATCTCACCTCTCTTGAAGGAATCAAGGAACTAGAACCCTTGAAAATCAGTCATTTGAGGCCATTCAACATTTAGGGAGCCATATTCCACCCCAAAATCTCCAAGGATTCCAACAATCTCTTGGTCAACCTAAAAAGCTCCAAGGATTCCAGTAATCGCTTGGTCAACCCCAAAATTCCCCAAAGGTATCCCTAATCCCTTTGGTCAAACCAAAAGCTCCAAGGATTCCAGCTATCGCTTGGTCAACCCCAAAAATGCCCCAAAGGTATCTATAATCCCTTTGGTCAAACCAAAAGCCCCAAGGATTCCAAAAATCGCTTGGTCAACCTAAAATGCCCCAAAGGTATCTATAATATCTTTGGTCAAACAAAAAGCTCCAAGGATTCCCACACTCACTTTGTCAAACTCAAAAAATGCCCCAAAGGTATCTATCACCCCTTTGGTCAAACCAAAATCCCCAAGGATTCCCATAATCGCTTGGTCAACCTAAAATGCCCCAAAGGTATCTATAATCCCTTTGGTCAAACCAAAAGCCCCAAGGATTCCCGCAACCGCTTGGTCAACCTAAAATGCCCCAAAGGTATATATAATCCATTTTGTCAAACCAAAAGCTCCAAGGATTCCCATAACCGCTTGGTCATCCAAAATGCCCCAAAGGTATCTATAATCCCTTTGGTCCAACCAAAATCTCCAAGGATTCCAGTTATCACTTGGTCAACCCCAAAAATGCCCCAAAGGTATCCCTAATCCCTTTGGTCAAACCAAAAGCCCCAAGGATTCCAGCAATCGCTTGGTCAACCCCAAAAACACCCCAAAGGTATACCTAATCCCTTTGGTCAAACCAAAAGCTCCAAGGATTCCCACAATTGCTTGGTCAACCTAAAACACCTCAAAGGTATCCATAATCCTTTTGGTCAAGCCAAAAAATCCAAGGGTTCCCGCAATCACTTGGTCAAAACCAAATATTAAAAAAAACACTAAAAATAACAGATAATCAAAAATAACATAAACATTGCACCTCACTTGCATTCATATTCTTAACAATCAAAACACAAAAAAAGAAAAAATCTACATTAGGCATTGCATACATACATTGCATATTTACTGGTCATACACGTCAAAAGCACCATAGACTGTAATTACTCAGCAATTCCATCATTTTCCAAATTCAGTCCATTTTGTAAAAAAGATCCATCCAAAAATAACACCCTTTGCATTTTCGCCATATCATAGTCAATTTTTCGCTAATGTCTTTAGGGTTTTTCATCATTCAATTGTCTTTATATTTCTAGTCAAATTTTGTACGAAGTCAGACTGATTTTTACAAGGTAGAGTTTTACGTGGATCACACCTGGTTACATCACATCCCAACACAAGCTTAAAACACATAAAAATTCCCAAGTTGTGTGAATGCAAGACAAAACTTACAAAGTAGTCTAGGGTACCATAGGTGAAAGGTTATCCTACTCATCCCCCTATGTGAATGGTTCAAGAATGCTAAAAATTGACAAAAGGACAAGCTCTTCCCCATCCAATTCCCCATAATAAATAGTGGTTTTCACCACTTTCAAAAATCCTCAAAACACCTTTGATCCCCAAAGTCATAAGGATTCATACTACATGCCCCTGACAAGGATGGGTAGTCATCCCTAAGGCCTGAAAGATCAATGCCATTCCAAAGCATAATTCCCAACCACCTTTGGTCCCCAAAGTCGTAAGGATTTGTACTACACACCCCTGCGAAGGATGGGTAGTCATCCCCAAGGCCTCAAATATCAATGCCATTCCAAAGAAAAATTCCCAACCACCTTTGGTCCCCAAAGTCATAAGGATTCGTACTACACATCCATGAACAAAATGGGTAGTCATCCCCAAGGCCAAAAGGATCAATGCCACTCATAAGCCAAAAACCCACGAGCTCAACTTGGAAATCAACATGCATCCTCAAAAGTCAACAATAAAAATAATAATAGTGGTTATCACCACTACTCAAACCCCTTGCTCAAGAAAAAAACAAAAGAGAAAAATAAACAGTGATTTTCATCACTATGTATGAGAGGGAGTATCCCAACAAGTTGAGCAAATAAAAGACGTCTGAGCTTGAATCCTTGAAATTCTCAACATTTGAATAACCATTTAGGTGATCCTCATTACGGGTTTGGTGGATAGCCTACCTGGCAATGGCGGTATCCTAAATGCATGATGATATGTCTTTCACATTAGCTTTGCCTATGTGTAGACCAATGTTTGCATGTGGATGAGCTAGCTTATGGTATTCTAGATTGCGTCGTAGATTAATCTTACTAAATATAGCAAAGGAATTAGTGTAGCTAATTAGGTGATCCTCTGTACAGGTTTGGTGGACAGCCTACCTGGCACTAGAGGTATCCTTACGAATACCACATAAACGAACTCAATCACACACAAATGGATGTGAAATAACTTGGTCAATCTCAAGTATGATTTGTACCTTGTTCAAAAGTATTGTAAGATAATGTATAGTCTTGATTAGTTAGTTAATGCAGCTAAGTCTTAGAAAAATATTAATTACATTTTAAAATAATCGTCGCACATTTCATTATCACCATCAGAAATAACAAAACAAAATTACAAATACAAATTCATCTCACAAACCAATCACATAGTACAAAAATCTAGTAAATCTTGTACAGTCTATGGTGCCACTACCTACATACCAACAAATCATTCCATCCATTCCATATGCATACATCCATATCATATAGCTAACATCATCTGCAGTCATAACATCATATGCATACATAAACATAAATAAAGGTGCATAAAAAGAACAATAAACCATAACAAAGTAAATAATCCACAAAAAAAGAGTCATGTATATATCGAGTCAAAATGCCCGTAGGATATCGCGACACTTCTTCTCTTCAGGCACGATTTTGCAACATGTCGCGATATTGCGACACTTCTCTTCGGGCACGAATTTGCAACATGTCGCGATATCGCGACACTTTTTCTTCTTTGGTCGCGATAACGCTGCTTGTCGTGATTTTGCGACTCTTCTTCTCTTCTGGCACCAACCTTGCAACATGTCGCGATATCGCGTCTTTTCTTCTGGCAGCAACCTTGCAAAATGTCACGATATCGTGACACTTTCTCTCCTTCGGCTCCGATGCCACTTCTTGTCGTGATTTCGTGACTTCTCTTCCTCTCTTGGATGCAATGGTGCAACATGTCGTGATTTCGTGACATCATTTCTAAACTGGTCGCAATTTCACGACACCTTTCCTTGTGTGGCGTTTTGCTCATTCTTTGATATTTAGTTCTTGGACCACCTCGAACGATCTGGAAATCATGTAAAACTCTTGTACAAGGTTCAGGGACCTTTCAACACCCTTTCAACCAATCAAATAAAAAAATGCCCGCAGGATACAACAAAACAATCCTCAGACCTCACAAAAAAATCAAAAACTCAAAATTCCCAAATCCTAGGGAGTCGGCCACCATGATCACGTAGGATCGGTGCAACTGGAACTATGCCCAGTGGTGTGGTTCCTATGGCACCTCTCAGGGTGGTTGTTTCCAGCCCTCGCATCATGCCCACTAACACTACCATCACCCACCCGCCTACAACAAGAGGATGTAGACTGCTCAGTCTCACTGCCTCTCATACGACACGATGATCCACCTCCATTGAGATCAGGTAACTGTCCATCGAGGCAGATAATCTTAGCCTCCAACTCCACCCGACATCGACCCCACTCCACATCCCACCGATGGTACACAGCCAATGCGTCATCTCGCTATGCCAACTGAGCCCGTAGGAGATCCCTCTTGACTCTATGCTCCTCATCCCATCTTTGTAGTAGATCCTCTAATCACGCTATCTCAGCACAAAACCTAGCCTCCATATCCCCTAGGACTACTTGAGGCATGGGCATCTCTAGGATAGCATGTTGCTCTGGCACCCACTGCTTTGGGACGTCCTATGTATCCGGCTACTCCGAAACCCCTAAATCATCCCCAACAAATTCATCCACCTCCACCATATCCACATCATCAAGAGGAGCTCCCCAACCCTCCATCGATGCCTCTGCACCCCCATCGCCTACTGTTGCCACATCCGAACCTCCTAGAGGCCCCTCACCCTTCCATTATAGCATCGTCCACCACTGGTCGTACTCTACAGTTACCTTGACATTGTCCATGTCAGGGACATCAATCACTGCATCAGACTCCTTGCCCAGTAGCTCAATAATCGACCAGGCTAAATTCCTCTCGTCGTCCTGTGTTAGTAGATCAAGGGCTCCCCAAGTAATCCCTAGTGCACCCCAAATTGTCGAGTCACCCAGATGTACAAGAAGTACTCTTGCTCTGTCCCATGTCACCCAATCAACCATCTCCATCTGTGCACCCATCGAAGCCACTCTCTAGCCTCAGGCTAGGCTGGACAGTACTGGTATGGCTATCAGAACACCTCCCCTGGAGCAATATGAGAGAAGGCATCAGTATAGTGCCCTACGACACCTGCCCACCACTAACTCTACCCCTTCTCCTCTGACCTCTACCATAGAGTAGCATACCCAATATGCTTGTCCACCATCTCACCCTGAGTGGTACAAGGAAACCCCTATGGCCGCTCCATAGCTATGTGCTGCAACCATCAACACTACAACAGATAGTTGCACCCGATCCCCTTCTGCCTTCATAGGTGGATCTCGTATAGCTTGTCATAAAGCTATGCCAGTAGTGTCTGATATCACCTCATAATAAGTGGCATTGCTGTCGAACACTCCGCCAGTATGAACACCACCTCAAGCAGGTTACAAGGGAACCTCACACCTGACAAGTCAGGAAGCATCATATTAGAGATGAGGGTCATCATCAGAGCATGACTCACCCCTAACACGCCCTTCTCTAGCAACCACCGCATCAAAATCTTGCCAATCATGCAGTCTACCTCTGTCCTCTCCACAACCCTATCTACCCCCATATTCACCTCCTACCCAAAGCACTATGTTAGCACCACCGTCCGCTGGTCACAGGGAGTCATCTGAAAGGGCAGTACATCTATCAAAATCCGTAGAATCTGATACACATCCTCCAAAGTAACCGTCATCTCCCTTGTTGGGAGATGAAAGGTTTTGGTGTGAGGATCCCACAAATTGATCAAGGCAGTTAGATATGCCCGATCCCCCACCACATGATCTAATCGCATCACCTGATTGAGCCCAAGGGCATCAAGACACTCCCAATCTGCCACTATCAGCGCCTCTGTGGCATCAGAGAACATAGTCGACTGGTGGTGTTGACTCCTAACAACCTGCAAAACACAAATAAAATAAAACAAAAAAACAAATTAGGGTTTCAACCTTAATTTAAACAAAAACATTCAAATAAAATATATAGACAAAAAAAAATACAGGAAAACGAAAGTACAATAAAACTGTACAACAAAAGTACAGATCAATCAAATAAACTGTACACTCAAGAACAAAAAATGCCATAAAACAAAACTATACTAGGGTTTTTAACCTTAATTGTGAACAAAAAAATCAAATATAAAACAAAACTATACTAGGGTTTTTAACCTTAAGTGTGAACAAAAAAATCAAACAAAAACATTAAAACTATACCCGAGTTTTTAACCATAATGTGAACTACAAAAAAAACTTAAAACAATCAAACAAATTCATACTAGGGTTTTCGACCTTAGCTTGAAAAAAAAAAAATCAAATAAAACAAAAACAATCATACTAGGGTTTTCGACCTTAGCTTGAACAAAAATTAAATAAAACAAAAACAATCATACTAGGGTTTTCGACCTTAAGTGTGAACAAAGAAAAATCAAACAAAAACATTAAAACTATACTAGGGTTTTCGACCTTAAGTGTGAACAAAAAAATAAAAATAAAACATTAAAACTATACTAGGGTTACCGACCTTAAGTGTGAACAAAGAAAAATCAAACAAAAAAAATTAAAACTATACTAGGGTTTTCGACCTTAAGTGCGAACAAAAAAAAATCAAATACACACATAAAATTCATACTAGGGTTTTTAACCTTAATATGAACTAAAAAACAAGCAGAATAACACTAATAGGCATTTTTATCTGTGCGTTTTAAAAATTCATATAAAAAAACAAAAATAACAAGCAGAAGGAAGGAGCACCTACCGGTCTCGCCTCGACTCCGCCACTCGAAGATCCGGTCCTTGCACTCATGGTGTCCACGAAATTTTGACAGCGCTCCACTACGCAAAGTCGCACTCCTCCCCATAGCTCCAAATCACCAAGAAAAAAATGTTGCAAATGAGCCCAAAACCTAGTTTTGGCCCTTTTATAGGTTGTTAGGCCTGTAATCGTCCCACTCTGGGATGAGCGCCCCCACCCTGGGACGATTACCAAATTGGTATTCATCCCACCAGGGATGATTACAGAGCAAAAAAAAATTAAAACAAAAACAAACTGCATCCAAAAAATGCACCAAAACAAACAATAAAGTTGTCGAATAAAGGTGCCTTTGCACCTGACATTCATGGCATGAAATACCGATGTCGGGGTCACAAATTATCACTATCCTACTCCCTAATAATGCTACCATAGTCGGACCTCTCCATGGGAGGACAGATTTTCAAAAATTTCAGCCCCAAGGCGTCACAAAAAGGGTTAAAACCCACTCAAAAATAGCAATAAATTTACCGGATAAAGGTGCCTTTGCACCTGACATTTCTGGCATGAAAAACTGATGTCGGGGTCACAAATAATCTCTATCATACTCCCTAAGAAGGATATCATAACTGGACCACTCCATGGGAAGGAGGATTTTTGATAATTTCAACCCCAATAGGCATCAACAAAAAGGGTCAAAACCCACCAAAAAATAGGTCCGATTGCTAGGAAACTGCACACGTTCAACGGAAAACCACTAAAGGCACCCTTACAAATGTCATCTTAGGTCAAGTGACTCGTTGCTTTTCTCATTTTGGTCATTCCCTCATCGATTCGTCGCTTTAGGGGGTAGTCACACTTAGTCACCAAATCAACAAATACACACCCAATCAAGGAAATGGCATGCATTCAAAGAATCATTGACAAAGACAATCACGCCCCTACTTGTGGCAGCAAAAAAGCAATAATCATAAGCTGATCAAACACTTGGCATTTTGGAATTATGAACTCAAGGTTCCTCAGACAAAGGTTTCGCCCTTTGCCTATTCATGACTGAACAATATCCAAGATCTAGTAAAACCCCACCAAAAAAAGGTTAACACTTGATGTAAGCTCCTTAGCTCATCAGAAGCAAGGATTCAAGAATGCGTACCCTTTCCATACTTGGGGCATCAAAATTTGGTTAGGTTACTGAGAAACCCTAATCATTAAGTGGTTTGGTTATCTATTTTTTCTCAGCACTATACCACGCATATCACATCCAAAAAATGGGCATCTATAGACACCAAAACAACACCAATCCGATTATCCAACTAAAAGCATTGATCGAGTTGGCATACATAGCCCCTAGGGCAGCCCCCAGAGGTTAAAAAATGGTCCTAACCACTCCCAAATCATTTTTTGGAAGGTCAAAGGTCAATTTGGCACATTTTAAGCACTTTTATCCCTACTCGTCCTACCCTAGGATGATTAGAATCCTATTAGAATCTTATTCCTCCCACCCTGGGACGATTAGCAGCAATCATCCCAGGGTGGGACGAGTAGCAGGTTTGACTGGAAAAAAGTCAAACCTTGATAGGTCCGCCACTTAACTGTGCTTTCATGGCATGCAATTGCAAGGAATGACTTCAAATCAGAGAGAGAGAATTCATTCAAGCATGCCCTGATCATGGAGGCCTCATGCAAGGAGACTCTAAATCAGGGAGGAATCTTCTCTCCCAAAAAAGGCATAGTAAGCCAAGTGGCACCCTCGCATGCGCATTCAAATAGAGAGACACTAGGTCTATAAAATGGTGAGCATCCTCACCCCATAAAAGACAGATTTGGAGCATTTTGAGCAACGGTGTGCTGCCATATTGTACCCACATTCCCCTTTGTGCTTCTTACATCCATAATTTCTCTTTTGAAAGAGAGCTTATCGGGTGAACACTAGGAATGCAATCCCAACCCAAAACCCAATAAATTCACTGAAACAAGCCCCTAGGAGGTTTTGGACCCATCCCAAGTGGATTGGTGTCAAAACTAGACCCCAAACGGTAGGCGTCTTGCCCCCAGGTGCCCCCAAAACTACCGCAATCCTAATTGGCTCACCCCGGAGCGATTAGAAATCTATGAATAATTTATCTACTATTATTTTTGCATTATGTTCTATTTGGTTTACTTATGCTGCTATTCAAGTTTCATTGCATTCTGGCCTGATTTGACTGTGTTTTTATCATTTTACGCGTTTACTAACATACAGGGAGCACTTTCGGATACGAGACAATCTGGGTAGAATATTTCAAATCTGACCTTCTGGGTCATCCTAAAATGCCCCTTTTAGCCTAACCTCAATTTTGTAGGATTTTTGGAGGCCTCTGGGCAGGACATTTGGAATTTTGTCTTTGCATGTTTTGTGACAGTCCTAATCATCCCACCCCGGAGCGATTAGAAATCCATGCATGATTTCCCAACTATTCTTTTTGCAATGTGTATTTGATTATGTTTTCATGCTTCTATCAAAAATTGGGTTCATTATGACATGTTTTGATCATCGTTTTGCTATTTTATACATTAAATAGCAGGAGGCCCTAGGAATTGCATATTTCCCTTCCATCCGCATATGCTATTAATTGTTTGCTATTTTTCTAAGCGCAGGATCTCACCAATAGAAACACTAGAGGGGCATCAAGTGAAACATGGACACATAGATGCAAGCGACGACAACGTTTGGCCCACCCATTTTGAATGTGAGGCACACAGAAGACACTGGAAGCGTACCATTTGTTGAAGTAACGAACTGTATCAAATGTTCTAAGACCTAAAGAGGGGATGTATTATAACCAAATTGAAATCAACATTAATAAAAGAGGTCCTAATTTTTCTTTGTTTTCTTACATCTCATCTACGCGTTGTTTCCTTTGTGCATTGCTTTCTCACATTCGTAGGACTTAGCATTGTTTTATATCAATTTTGTTTGCACCATCTAGTCTGGCACACCATCACCCCACGTTCGGATTTCACATCCATTTACATGGAAGGCCAAAAATATCCCATTCTAAGGAGCTTTTTAGCAATGGCACTTCCACTAAAGTGTCCTCCATAGGATCCATCATGGGCTTCACTTAAGGCTTTCTTAGACTCTTCTAGGTTAAGACATCTTAACAAGATACCCTCAAATGATCTTCTATATAAGGTATTACCAAAAATTACGAAGCGGACAACTCGCTTACGTAATAGCCTACGTTGGTTTCTATCTAGTCCTTCAGGGAAGGTCCCATCCTGCAAAAAATTAAAGATATCTATATACCAAGGCTCTGGGGTAATTTCATTAATAAAAAATACATCTAATGGCTCTAGGTAAGACTTAGAGGAAGTAGGTTCTTGGATTTTATGAATAATTATAGTAGCATACTCATAATCCAACTCCAAAGGTAACAAAGAAGCAGCCGCAACCATAGCATCGATAGCACGATTGCTAGTTCTAGGAATAGCTTCTAAAGTTACTTTCTAAAATAATGATATAAGTTTAAGCACATATTCTTTATAAGGGTGAAGTTTCTCATCTCGTGTTTGATAAAATTCATTGATTTGATTTATCACGAGCTGAGAATCTCCAAAAACTAACAAGACTTTAATTTTTAAAGCTAAAGCAACTCGTAATCCAAGGATTAGAGCCTCATACTCTACAATATTATTAGTACAAGCAAACTGTAATTTAAAAGATAAAGAAATAAGGTGATTTTGAGGAGATATTAATATAATACCTACACCTGCACCACTCATACATCTAGCTCCATCAAAAAACAATGTCCAAGTTTCAGAATGATCTTCTTCTAAATTAAGACACTCATCAGGAAATTCAATGTTCATAGGATGAGTAGACTCTAAAGGTGCAACAACTAACTGATCAGCTATAACTTGGCCTTTTATGGATTTTTGGCCGATAAATATGAGTTCAAACTCACTAAGAGCAAGAACCCACTTAGTTGTGCATCCGGATAAATAAGGTCTACTCATCAAGTACCTTAATGGATCAAACTTAGCAATAACATATGTTTTCTGACTTAGCATATAATGATGCAAATTTTGCATAGAAAACACAATTGTTAGACAAATCTTTTCTAATGGAGTATATCAGGTTTCATAACTTATTAAAGTTTTGCTTATATAATATGTAGCTCATTCTTTCTTTTCATCATCAATTTGAGCTAACATAGCTCCAAGTGCAAGTTCTAAAGTAAAAATATATAGAATAAAAGGACAATCTGGTCTAGGTGAAACAAGCACTGGAGGGTTGAGGAGATATTGTTTAATACTATCAAAAGCTTCTTGACATTCCTTATCCCATTGAAAGGAAATGTTTTTCTTGAGCAATTTAAGAAAATGTTATGTTCTATCTGCCAATTTATCAATGAAGCGATGAATAGCTTGTAATTTTCCTTGTAAGATTCTTAATTCTGATATGTTTTTAGGGGGTGGCATATCACAAATAGCCTTAATTTTTAGAGGATCTATTTCTATGCCTCGCATAGAAACAATGAATCCTAATAATTTTCCATATTTTACTCCAAATACACACTTGTCTGGATTTAAATGTATATGATATTCTCTTAATCTATCAAACACTTTTCTTAAATCATGAATGTGATCATCTTATTTTATTGAACGAGCTATAATATCATCCACATAATCATGCAAAATATCATACATCATATCATGAAAAATATATGTCATAGCTCTCTAATAAGTTGCACCTGCATTCTTTAATCCAAAGGGCATTACTTTCCAATAGAATGTTCCCCAAGGAGTAATAAAGGTTGTTTTAGCTTGGTCTTCAAGAGCTATTCTAATTTGGTTGTATCCTAAAAACCATCCATAAGTGATAACATTCCACTCCCAGCTGTAAAATCTATGATTTGATCCATATTAGGGAGAGGAAAGTCATCTTTAGGGCATGCAACATTAATATCTCTAAAATCCATGCAAACCCTAATCTTAGTAGCTTCTTTCTTAGTTACTGGAACAACATTTGATATCCACTCGACATAGTCAATAGCTTGTATAAAATTTACATTCAAAAGCTTTTCTAACTCACTTTTAACTAGTAGTGCTACTTTAGGATGCATTTTTCTGAGTTTTTGTTTTATAGGTTTAGCATCAGGGCACACTACTAAATGGTGCATAACTACAGAAGGATCTAAGCCTGGCATATCTGTGTATGTCCAAGCAAAGACATCAGGATATTCTATGAGGAATTCAATATATAGCTTTTGTTTTTCTTCACTTAACTCTGATCCAATATTGACCATGCGAGGGTTCTCTTCTGTCCCAATATTGATTTTTAAAATATTTTCTACAACAATATTTAAATCTCTTTCAAAGTTGGGTGGTGCGGGTGACACACCCATTTCTTGTAATTCTTCTAATGTGCATTTAGCTAACTCTTCTTGAGGAGTAGTAGCTTCAATATGGGCTATACATGGCATAGATCCATCAAAGAAGAACTCATTCCTTAAAATTTCATCAAGAGATATATCATGACAGATATCACCCTCTAAACATTCATCCAGAGAAGCAATCATTTTTGGATAAACCATAGTCAACATATTACAAGTATGTATTCTTTTAAGGGGCTCTTGTTGTTCCATATATTCTTGATATGTTATAATATGATCATCATCTTCATATGGGAATGGTTCTGTTTTTGTAGGAATATAACCAAGACCACATCGGACCGACCATTCCATAACTTCTAAAGGTTCTTTCATACCATTTTCATAAGGTCCTAAACCTTTACCTCTATATCCCATATTACACATCATTGGTTTTGATTTTATATATCCATTAGAAAAATAACACTTAGCAAATCCATCCTGATCAATTGTAAATTTTACAATTGAAATTTTACCCCAATCATATCCCGCATACACAAAGGCACAACTCCCAATATGACAAATGCTTCCCTTCTTTGGCAAGCCTAATGTTTGGGGAGATGGTGGTAACTTAGATAGCACCAAGGAATCTTGGGTAGCAAAATTAACTTCTTCTATAGTTGCAAGCACTGAAGATAAATCCGGTAATACTTCATCCGAAATGGCATATGAAGTAGATGGACTATCCTCCTTAACTGGTTCTTTAGATGCTGTAAATTTAAATGTTGTAGACTCAAGAGGTGGATCTGCTATTATAGATTTAGGAAATGGATTAGATATAGGCTCAGAAGGTGATGATGATAATGATTTAGAATTTGTTGATGTTGATGATTTAGAATGTGTTTTTAATGATATTGATTTAGAAGGTGATGATGATTTAGATTTAGAAGGTTTTGATGATGAGGGTGTACTAGGATGAACAACAGACATAGCAGGATAGAACGGAACTCCTATAGGTTCCACCATAGCACACATGTCAAAAGGCCTAGGGTCACCATGAATGGTGACTAATTGATTTTTAAACTCAAATTTAACACATTGATGTAATGTGGAAGGTATTGCTCTCATTGCATTGATCCAGGGTCGACCTAGAAGAATGTTGTATGATGCAAAACAAGGTACAACAAACACAGTCGTATCCAAAATCCTTGGACCAACTTGCAATGGGATTTTCATTACTCCACATGTTTCTTGAGTTTCATCATTAAATGCTTTAATAATCATTTCAGTATTTTTCATATCTTCTTTTTTAAATCCAAATATTTGAAAGAAATCATATGTGCATATATTTAATGATGATCCATTATCAATTAAGACTCTTTTAACTCCTACATCTCCAATCAATGTTGTGATGTATAAAGGGTTATCTCCATACAAACTTTGAGGAGGAATATCTTTATCATGAAAATCTATGAAATTTGTTTCATCCAAAGTTACAACATTTACTACAGCATTAGGTTCAATATCTTCAGGTACCATCATCTTACTTAAAGTTCTCATCAGTTCTTCTCTATGTATGGAAGAAGTTCTTAAGAGATCCAAAAGAGAAATTCTCGTTGTGATGGTAGCTAATTGTTCATTAATATCATATGGAGATCTTTGTTGTGAACTTAGTACATTATTTCCCTTAGTGGGAGCTTTTAATACAAAAGGAGCTGATTTCTCATTTTGAATTTGATCTTGAGAATTTTGATTTTGTGCTTGTTGTCTTGTAACAGCTCCGATGGTACCTACAATGTTACTATGTCGAGGATCACCAAAATGGGGTCTAGCATTTTTTGCTTGCTCATTTGAAAGCCATTGTTGAGATGATGGTCTGGTAGTTACTCTTCTTGGAAATGGTTCTTCTGGAACTGATAAGTCTGTAATAGGAGTGACTTGATCTGATTCATACTCAGAACTATTTGAGGCAATTTCTAATTCACTCCCTGTTTCACTTTCTGTGTCACTTTCTAAAGATGTACTTTGGCAATTCTTTAGAGGTCTAATAGTGACTAGAGATTCAGTAGTTACACATGTTTTTTGCAAATCTTGATGTGGTAGAAAACTGCTAATAGTTCCTACATATCGAGTTGGATGAGGAACATTGTGATGTTCTACTTGATTTACAACTTCTTTACCATGCTTTGGTAAAGGGTGTTGAAAAATATCCAAATTTTGATTTGCATTTTGATTTTGAGGTTTTTGTGTATTATTTTGAGCATTTCTTGGAGGGAAATTCTCTACTTCCATTTCACATTTATCAATTAGATCTTGTATCAAATGTTTTAATCGTTTACATGAGTTTGTTGAATGACCATCAGCTCTATGGAAGTTACAATGTAAATCAGCTCTAAACCCAACTACGGTTGTATCAGGTTGTCTTATTTCAGGCAACCGTATCAAGCCTTGTTCCAATAATTGAGGTAAAATCATAGTTAAAGGCTGATTTAATCTTGTAAATTCTCTTGGTGGTTTATCAGGAACCTTTAATACAAACTTCTTCACAACTTAAGCAAGGTTAACATTTGAGTTGTTTCTACTATCAGTAACTCCATCACCCACTACTTGTTTATTCTTATATTGATTCTTAGAAGTTTTGTCTTCATCCTTCTTCTTAAATTGACCTCTTCTAATAAGGGCATCTTCTACCCTCCTTGCTAAATCGATGGCTTGATCAAAGGATGTTACTGTAGTAGTAGAAAGTTCATAAGACAATTGTTCTTGCAAATTACCTATGAATATGTCCAACATTTCACGATGAGGTAATGCAAAGTGTAATTTACCCAAAATTTATCTCCACTTAGCCAAGAATTCAACAAAACTTTCATCTTTTCCTTGTTTCAAGTTGTATAAATATTTAATAGTCACATGCCTCTCTATGTAGGCACTAAATTGATGGACAAACATTTTCGTTGTCTCCTCAAAATTCCTTAGAGAATTAGTGGGTAACTGATAATACCACTCTAGAGCCATGCCTCCTAGACTTTTAGGGAACATCTTTAGCAACAACAAATCATCATGAGAAACATCATGACATGTTGTCCTAAACATGCGAAGATGCTCAATAGGATCTTCAGTTCCTTTATATATCGGGAGGACATGCATAGGGAAATGCTTAGGATAAGGTTGAGCTACCACAATAGGATCTAAAGGTTGACTACACATCTCTCGATAACTATATGAGGGACGGTAGGGATCCATCTGGTCTAGACGAGAAGCTAACTGTTTAACCATGGCTTCAAGTCCCTGTTGTTGTCCACCAAACTGATTTTGTTGCACCATATTATTGTGTCTTTGATAAGTTGATGTTGTTGTGTAAGGATTTCCAACTGAAACACTATTGTGTAAAGTCTGTGTGGGGACAATATTATGGAGTTGATATGAAATCTTGTTTTGTTGGATTTTCTATTGAGGATTGGTATTTTGCACTTGTTTAGCTTTTTGTTGATTTGACATTTGTTGATTAAGAGCTTGAGTGAACATGGATGTGAATGGTTGTTTTTGTTGTTTAGGATTTACTTTTGGGTTTCTAGCAACAATCTTGGATGATTGTGCCATTGGTTTTTGAGCATTTTGATTTAAAGGTATCATGTTTTGATTAGATGGTCCTGCTTGATCATTATCTTGGTATGTTGAGTTCATGTATGATAATGGATTTGTATGTATTCGAAAATCAGATGCTAAGGCTGCTTCCATATCACCTTCTCCTGAATTATCAATTTGTATTGCTTGATTAAACTCTTCTATGTGGTTTTTTATAAATTGGGTAAATTTGCTAAGAGACTCAAATTTAACATTTCCTTTTTCATCTAATGTAGGTTCATCAGGATCTTCTATTTTGTCTTCTCCATTATCACCTTCATCTTCTGAAGGTACATAATCTTCAATGAGTGCTCTATCCTCAATGTTTTCTTGGTCTTGTTCTCCCATATTATCATTGTCTACTTGTTTACCACTTCTTAATATAGGCATTTTGTTTTAGAATATTTTCTCTCACAGATATATATTATATATATGTGCTAAAAATTTTAGGGTA
Source organism: Wollemia nobilis (assembly GCA_028583015.1). Lineage (NCBI taxonomy): Eukaryota > Viridiplantae > Streptophyta > Pinopsida > Araucariales > Araucariaceae > Wollemia > Wollemia nobilis. Next base: position 90,934 of record JAQPPZ010008728.1, on the reverse strand, counting down.
TATATGCTATATATATACCTAACTAAATAAACTAAAATAATATGATTGTTTTTGGGTTTTTGTAGTTTTAGATTGCAAACAACAAAGCAAACACACCTATAATATTATAGATATTATACTTTAATTTTCTTGAAAAAGCCTATAGATATCATTAACAGGTTCAAGTTGGTCTGGTGACATGTAGTGTTCTTCTTCAAATTGGAAGTTGGATTTTAAGAATTTTATGAAGTGTGCTATAGTGATGCAATCAAATTCACAATTGGACACATAAAAGCGTAATTCATGATAGTATTCTCGATAAAGCACAACTCTAGGAACTCTGTTAAATCTTCTCTTATCGTCTAGGACAATCTCTTGATTTTCCACTCGTGATAGAAATTGATGTACTACTATTGCATTCTCAAGATAATCTTCAAAGGAATAAAGCCTTGGAGAAATTACAGCTCTCTTATCTGCTAGCCACCTATCACAAGCTCTTTGAAGGTCAAAATAAAAAGGTGCACTATCTGGATCCAGGATTCTAGACAAGTCAAACCTTATGATTTTCTTAAGTTCAGGTTCTTTAGCTCTTATAATCTCTAACCTTCTCCAAATCTCAGGGTATGGCACACTACCTAAAGAAGAAAATTCTTGGTTTTCTAGTACTGTACTAACATTGATTCGAATGACTCTCCTTATGTTGTAATCTACCATCTATGAAATTCACTAAAATGTGCAAATATAACTAATAATTTTGTTTAATTTTTTTTGTTTTTGTTTTGTTTTATAAATCAGAAAGATGCCTAATGTTTTCACGTCGGGTTCACCAAATAATGTAGCCCAAAAATTCTTGCACTCCTTTCCTCAAGGCTGATGGATCCATGCCTCAGAGGGGAATGGGAGAATGGATGGTCTACACCTCGAAAGAGAGGTACTTGATCGTACCTTCTTATGGTGATTTTTTGATGAATTGGGTGGGTTCACCAAGAAACATTTTATGGCAGTTTTCGAGCCTAGGTTTTGGGATTTGTTTTTATGTGTTCCTTTTATCAAATCACGCATACACCTAGTTTGGCCAATATGCAACTACGCTAATCTATATGCAATTTTGATTTATATGTAAGCAAAAAAAGTAGAAAATAGAATCTAAATAGGCAATGCAATGCTTAAAAAGTGATTTAAAACACTTACTTGTATCCGGAAGTCTGAAGAAAATTCTGATTTTTGATGCAGGCAATATCGGGCAAAATCCAGCAATATCGATCGAAATCAGGCAATATCGGGTGACCCGATTATACGAAAATCCAACCGATCTTGACTAAAAGTTGTAGTTTTATAATTGGATGCAGAAAACAACAATTTCACAAAAAAATATGCATTTGAATGGACTAAATAATAATGAGCAATGATCTTAAGATAATAATGGAAGGATGTTCATATGCATATCTATGCTAAATGTTTGAAATAACGAAGAAATATGCCTATTAGATCCAAAATAATAATAGTAATGAATTGAAATTGATGTAATGAATATGAAATATTAATTCTAAATGAGAGATATGGAGAAAGGAGATGCAAAATCTAAGTTCTGGATGCCCCCAGTCGGCTAAATTGCAGTAATGTGTGTTGTAGGTAAAATCGGGTGATTTTGTGCAAAATCGGGTAGAACGATATCGTGATCGGGTGATCTGATATCGCTGAAATCTAATCGATGCACACTCTGAACCTAAAAAAAATAGTGAAAAGGGTGAAAATATGGCATGAAAGTATGCGAGAGTTCTAGGGGGAATCCGAGGCGAGGAGCCTGGATTAAAAAGGAGGGAGTCAGGTGAGCTATTGGGCCAGAAATGGAAGAGGTTACAACTTCTTCTAATCCGATCAAAATCGGGTGAACCGATCCCACAACTATCATGCAGTTGCCCAAATAGAGACAAGGAGTTACAACTTGTTTTGTCGCCTTGCTAAAGCAGGCACTTTTCAGTTTTGAGCAAAATCGGGTGACCCGATTTCGTGTAAAATCTTCCGATTTTGCACGAAATCGTGCGATTTTGCGCAGAGGTTAAAAACAACTTATAATGGGCATAAAAATTGAGGTAACATATTAGGGGTGGTAAATTTGAGTTTTCAAAAAATTTTTAGCTTAGTTTTAATTAATGTGAGTCATTTTTAGGGTGCTACAATATGGTACTGCTGAAATTTATTTGCTATATTTCAGGGCTAGAAGATTCTCATCAGGTGGAAGAGGTTGTTCTTCTTAGTTGAAAGAAGGAGTAGCTCAACCACCAGGAATAAGAATTTGCAAAAGGGAAAATATGAGAAATACAATCCAGAGGGTAAAAAAAAGTGGTTTATAGGAACAATTTACCCTCACCTTTCCTCGCTACACTATTGGGCTATGATGTCTATTGAATGAATATTTTGCCCTATTGCAACATATTCACCATAGTCAGAGTATTAAATTGAAAAATCCCTCTTGTAAAGAAATTAGATGAAAATGCACATTTCTCCAAGTTTCTGGTAAGCAAACATTCCATACATACATATAATCAATAATGAGTAAAATAAAATATAGATATACCATAATAAACTCAAAGTATGCAAGTGGTAGTTAACAAGGGGCCTTGATGATCCAATTCATACAATGCTTAGCGATCATGATCCTTTAATCCTCAAAGTGCATGTGAATTTAGCAAGTGTGAAAATGATTCCTTTTAGTGCTCTTGATGTTAATCTAATTTACCTAAATCCCAGTTAGTAAGATCATTTTATATTTAAATTAAAGGTGTAGAAAAGTAAGAGTGTGTGGAATAATCCACTTCAATTTAGATTTCATACCTTTAATATGAGGTTCTTTTTACAATTAGTAGATTCATTTTATCTTCATTATGAGGATTCTACTACAACTAAGTCATAATTTGGCATTAGTAATGGTTAGCGAGTTATCATGTTAGTTTTCATTTACTTTATCTACCATTAATGTCAATTTGGTGTTAGTAACCCCCTCCTAAGATTGATTTTATCTTGAAAATCAACTTAGTGCAATTTGGAGGTGCAAAAATTCTAGATGAAGACCAGAATGGAAGTAAATGAAAATAAATGCAAAATGAAGTTCTAGAAAATGGACCCGAATAAAAGATTGAAATTAGATGCAGAAATTCTAGAAATTACCATAATGGAAATAAAATAAATATAGAAATTATGGAAATGACTAGAATGAAAAAATAAATTATGTCCAAAAGTTCTTGAAATGACCAGAATATGAGAGAAAAACTAAAACAAAAATTCTAGAATTGACCAGAATAAAAAAAAAAAAAGCTAAAGTGAGAAAAAATTAAACTAATTAAAAAAAACAAAACAACGAAAATATTTACAAAACTTCTAGAAAACAACAAAATGACATCAGATTTTCATTTCACAATCCCCTCACTACAAAACCCCAAGTTATGAGATGAATCTAGAGACAACTTGGTCTAAAGGACCTGTAGAAAACATAATCAAGTTAGACCAAGTATGAGACTCCAAGGACAAAGCACATTTGCATTTTATTTGACATTCACCTAGTGTAACCCTTTAATGGCATCAACACATAGATATAAATTGAAGTGAAATGCAATAAAGATAAACCGTAAATTCAGTAGTCTTAGATGCAATCTCCTTTTGGTTTTCGGTGAATGTTATTTTCTTGTATCACTGTGTAACGCCTATGTGATTCCTCACTCAGTAATCACAACCCAATTTCAATACCTTCCCTTCCCCTATGAGTATTTGAATGTGCTTTGGTATTAGAATTTTAGGTTTTCTAACAAGCTATGTGAAGATTATTTGAGGCCTATGTTTCTCTATACTACCTTTGATGCTTGTTTATCTACCAGCACTGCTATTCTCTGACAAGTTCCCATAAAACAGTGCTATAATTTTTCCTAAGCTATTTATGGCTCTTACTATGTCGTTGATTATCATCTACTAGCACACAGCCTGGCGCCATGATGTTTTGCCTTATGCTAGATATTATTTGATGTTAGAGATATTACCAAGTTCTTACTGCTGGTGGGGGCCATTTTCATTTTGTCATCACTATCCATATGGTGTCGACGCAACATCCACCTAACCTTACTCACATGCCAACATTGTAGAGGTATGCCTTCCTTCCATGGTCATGAAGCTCGAATGTAGCCTAGTGCCTTCCAATAAGTTACTTGTTAACAATGCAATGCTGCCTACTGATATTTGTTCATATTTGGTGTTTTCCACTCTCTATCGAAGATTACCTACACCTTAGAGGTAACTCTGCTTTGCTCGATGACTGTGCAGTCCATAGTCGGTACATGGCATATTTTAAGTCATTATATGTTGTTCTTCCCAGTAGCTTGAGATCACAGCTACTCCGTAGATAGCATGCACTACCACTTTCTTGGGCATCATATTTTACCCTTTAATTGAAGACCTGCACTGCCCTGACCATCCTTTGACATCTCCCATGATGCCCTATGTTTGTATATACCTAGATGTTAGTATCTTATTTATCATTTACTCCTACTATCCATGATCCTTATAAATGATGACCTACTATCTTCGATGCCCAAATAAAACATGCATTATTGTCTTTATTTTGGATATCCCATTGTTGCCTGATGATTCGAATAGTTTTCATTTGTCTTCTCTGAGAAGTGTCTACACTACACCAAAATATGAGTTCAATTATGCTATGAGACACTGGCCATCCTTGCTATCATATTTGACAATACCCACGATATCCATGCTATGATGCTATATTACGTTGGTGAGTCATCTGTCCGAGAGCTCTATCAAGTCATCCTTCACCAAAGGTCCATAATGTTTCTGCATTGATGCCATATCCACACAATATCTGAAGGGCATGATTTATTACATCCTCTAATTGTTGTATTATTACGATGTTCACCACTGAATCTTTATGATCCTAATAGCCTCTACGTGCTCTAAGAACGACCGTATCAAACATGACTTGATGGGAAAATTTTAGTCAATCTCGCTGAAACCTGCTCCTATCTATATTTTGCAGTTAGAGGTCTTTTAGTTCGAATTCTTATCATAGTCCACTATGAGTTTTCCAAATATATCGTGTTGTTAGCTAAAGGAATCCGTCAGCCGAGGCATTGATTGTATCCAAGTGGTAACTTTGCATCCCCACTAAAAATGTGCCACATCAACCCTCATCAAGTTGTTGACTCATATGGAGGTGTCCACCTAGTCACATTGGCAGCGTCCACGTGATAGCTCACTCATCAAAAGCTTACCTCTTCGTCTAATATGTCCACATAATATCAATTGTGATAATCCCGTGTTGGCCACGTCATCATCTCTAATGCCATGTCGAAGGTGGGTCCTCTCTCCAAACTGGTTGTAATTCTAGGTCAACTTCAACACCGTGATGTAGTTTGTCATGCCAATCTTGACCATCATGTCCATACTCCTACGTAACCTGCAAGTGAATGTTACATGAAATATTAGCACCTCCTTCTATAATTAAAATCAAATGAATCAAAACTCCAAAATATTTAAAATAAAACTCATAAACACATATGAACCAATATATGTGTTTAGAATTTTTTTTTTGGTAAATAAAAGTCTTCATTAATTACCGGGTTTTGCAAGTTAACTCAAAACCTATTACAATATCTAGCCTTCTACTGAGATTGTAGATCCTAGTCATCCTTGAAACTTTCTTACCAGAAATTCTGTTGAATCCCCTACAACACCTTACTAACAAAGCACACCCATACCTAAACATAATTGTAAACATTACTTACATTGATAGGAATTGAAGTTTGGAACTTTGCACTTGTGAAACCTGTTGCTTGCCCATTTCCTATTCTCTGTCGGAATATTCCAAGGCTTACACCCTGTTACCTTCATTTCCAATTTGGTATGATTTAGAGGGAAACCCCATAGTTATTACCAGCTCCATGGGGAAAGAACACCCATTCATCTTTCTCCTTAACGGGTAGGTTTCTTTTCATGACTAATAATGTTTTCCACTTCACGTGGCACACCTTGTGTCCATGTCACCAAACTACCAACATCAACACCTATGTTGGCTAATTTTTCAGCTGACATGTTGGCCTCACGGTACACGTGATGAGCCCTCCTATTATTTCTTGCCACAAAAAGGATCCTCACTTCATGGATGACTCCCTCGATTCTCCATGGAGGTTTTTTGCCATTGGTTAACAGGTTGATGATGTTCATAGAATGACATTCAATCATAAAGTTACCTTGAGTTGCTTGGGCTACTTGCAACCCTCTCCAAAGGGCTCTAGCTTCTGCTTCATTATTAGTTCTGATTCCCAATGGTTCAGTGAAGGCCTTGACCAGATTTCCTTAATGATCCCTGATTATTACTCTAGCTCCAGCTCTTCCAGGTTTCTTCTTGGTTGCACCATCAAAATTTAGTTTAAACCAACCCTGGGGGGTGGCTCCCAAGAAATCCCATTTCTGGGATTGGGCAAAGGAATGGAAGGTTTGTCCTCAATACCTAAGGCCCGAGCTAATTTTTTTTCTTGGGGAAGAATTGAGTGGTTCTCATCCACTAAGGTGCTAAGGTTTTCTTTCACAAAGACAATAATCCTGTTGAGGATGGTTTTTGGGTTGTGAATGGTATCCTTAAAGGCTCTATGGTTCCTTTCTAGCCAAATCTACTAGATAAAATGATGCCAACATATTTTCCATAGGTACTTAAGTTTTAGGCTAACAAAGGATTGAGGACATTGATGGAACACTTCGGATATAAGAGCAGGCTTAACCCACGAGATCCTAAGGGCTTGGAAAATTTCATCCAGGATGGACTCTGCTACTAGAAACTCCAAAAACAAGTGTTGGATTGTCTCCCATCCTGCCCTACACATGTAGCAATGGTTAGCAATAACCATACCTTTGGATAAAATATTGTCCATAGTGAGGATTTTTCCTTGAATCACCAGCCATGAAAAAAAGATATTTTAGGAATTAAGCCTTTGATCCAAACCAAACTTGGTTGAAATTGTTGACCTTCCACATTGAGAATCAAATTATAGGCAGAATTAACTGTGAAGTCACCACTTTCAGTCTCAGCCTAAACAATGTGATCTTCATCCTCTCCAGAGGGAATAATTTGCTGAGTTAAAATGTTATAAAGCTCTTCAGACTCCGCTTCAAAACTTTGTACTCTGATGTGTTTCCACCTATTGATATTTACATCCTTCCACATATAATTTGCAAACTTCTTCCCAATATGCTGCTCCATATGCTCTTGAATCCTAGCCAAACGAGGATTCTAGGATAACTCCTCAGCTCTTACCCATCGATCCTTCCAAAAGTCTTGTTGGCATTTTTGCCACATTGTTTTTGTTGTTACTATTAATGTAAAAGAGTGCACAAATTGTAGAGATACTAATTCTTTGGTTTGTCCCTCCATGCATTTTGAAAGGGAAATGTAAAAGTCTCTATAAGTTTTGTGTTAGAGCAAAGAAAATGTAAATGTCGCGATATCGCGACATGTCGCAGTTTTACGACATCAAATGCAGAAATCAGCTAAGTATGAAAATTGTCGCGATATCGCGACATGTCACATTTTCGTGACCTGTCGCGTTTTCATGGTCAAAGCAGTCAACGACAGCAAGGGGGTAAAACTGTCGCGATATCGCGACATGTTGGAGTTTCGCGGTCAACGCAGTCAACGGAAGCACTAAAATGAAAACGTCGCGATATCGCGACATGTCGCAAAATCATGACTTGCGGTGGCCACAAAGCAGAGTGATAGAAAATGTCACGATATCACGACATAAAGCAGCAAAGGGCAATGTCAATGAAAATGTCACGATATCGCGACAAAAAAGCAAGCAAGGAGAAAATGGTACGGAATGTCGCGATATCGCGACATGTCACGTTATCGCGGGAAGGACTGACAGATAAGCCAAGGCATGAAAGATGTCACGATTTCACGACATTTTTGAAGATGAGGCCAAGCAAGAGGAAGACGTCGCGATATCGTGACATGAAGCGACAATGATGAAGAAGGCAAGAAATTGTCACGATTTCGTGACATGTCATGATTTCACGGGGTAAAAAGTGCAAAGTGCAAGAAGACAGAAAATGTCGCGATTTCGCGACATATTGTGGAGAAAAAGCCAAATGGAGAAACATGTCATGATTTTGTGACATGTTCCATTTTCGTGAGGAGAAAGCACAGAGGTAGCCATATTGTATGGAATGTCACGATTTCGTGACATGTCATGTTTTCACGGCCGAACAACATCAAGATAGAGGAAGACAGAAACATGTCACGATTTCATGACTTGTTGAAGATGAAAGAACTAAATGGAAAAAATGTCGCGATATCGCGACATGTCGCATTTTTGTGACCTGTCGCGTTTTTGCGAGATGAAAGCTGAGAAGTACAAGGTAGCGAGAAAGTGTCACGATTTCGTGACATGTCGCATTTTCATGACCTATCGCATTTTCACGGGTAAGAAGGAGGAAAAGACAGCGCAAGAGAAAGATGTCACGATTTCGCGACATGTTTCATTTTCGTGATAAGGAGCAGCGAAGAAGCCAAAGCAGAGGAGAATGTCATGATTTCGTGACATATCATAGAGAAGAGCCAAAAGAAAAGAAGATGTCACGATTTCGTGACATGTCATGTTTTCGTGACTGGTGGCGGAGAGAGAAGGCAGCAAGGTAAAAGTGTCGCGATATCGCGACATGTCGCATTTTCGTGACCTGTCTCGTTTTCACGACCGAAGCAACAACAAAGGCCCGATACAGTTCAGTTTGCATTTTTCTTCAGGATTGCATAGGAGAACGTGCGAAGCAGATAAGGATCAAGTAAAAGCTCTCCAACTATTTTTGAGATCATGGTCAAAGAAGTGGTTCCAAGATTAAATGTTGCTGATTACCGATGTGCGCAAGATGGAAGAACCTGAGGCAGTTTTCGATGCCACCAAAATTAAAGATGCCTCCAATATTCAAAGCTCCTGTTCGTGATCTCTTAACAACTTTCGGCTCACCCCGATAACTGTCATTTCTCCGAGGCAGATTAAGGGGATCATTTTTTCAAAATCTGTTTCATGTATTAAATGTTGTAATACGAAAGGAAGAGGGCGGACCTCTATAAATACCAATGTAAAACTCAAGCAAAAGGAGGAGGATCTTGTTGCAGAAATTGAAATAGAAATCCTAGATGCAATTGCTTCCATTCTTAGTGTCTTCTGGAGTTGGTGATCTAATTTGTTGTGTATGTTTGGCTTTCTGTGTGATTTACTTCTATGTAGTCCAGTGTAATATCAGTTGAATTCTGCTGTGTTGAATTTGGCTGTATTGGCATTTGAATGTTTGAAGTTTATTTGGAAGTGAACTCATGGCTAATGCGTGATCCAATTTTTGTATACGTATTCTAAGAGTCAGTTGTTGCTTAGCTTTAGGATCTAGTTGAAGTTATTACTGTTCGAGGTTGTTCTCCCCATCAACGATCGGCTTCGGCCATATTTACATCCCTTTCCGTTATTTCCCATTTCTTTTCGCATTATTTCCCATTTCTTTCCTGCATCTCTAGTCTTGAAACCAGTTTAGATTAGTGTGGGAACCAGCCCTCTCTGGAGATTGGCCCGGGAGACATCTCTTTTTCTCGGCCTTTCAATGTTGGCCAAGTCTAGGGCGCATATACATATAAAATCCTTTCCTGTGGCAGATTTGTGACCAACAATTTTTGGCACGCCCGATGGGACAGACTGTTTCTGTCTCTGAAATATCCACAATCGGTGGGACAAGTATTATTCCAAATTGACACCCGAAGGAATCAAGATTTTGATGAACTGTCTTGACCTCAAAGCGGAGATTGTAAGTTCATCTGGTGACTCTGCTGAAGGTGATTGTACCTAGAAATTTCTAATTGTGAAGCTGGTGAAAATATTTGCTTCATGATCACGAGATCAAGTGCCAAAGAATCGAAAGATCCAGTCGAATTCTTCGAGATTGATGTTCGGAACTGGAGGGAGCGCTCAAGATTGGTAAGTCCTATGAATCCATCATTTGTTATTTCATCGCAGGTCGTAGGTCGGTTTGTGCCATCCCCGACTCCTCCCAGTACTGCTACGAGCTTGCTACATCCAGATCCAGCAGTCCAAATGGCCCAGCATCCTCCACCAAGGAAGTTCTCGGCATGGAATGGTTCGGGAGCTTTGAACTTACTGGCACAAAATCCAGTTCCTCAAGCTGCTTTGAAAGCTTTGCCGACCTATGATGGTACTGGTAAGACTGCTTATGAGCATATTAATGATGTAGCCTCTTTGGCAGCCATCCATGACATAACAGACGAAGATGTAATGATTAAATTGTTGGTGTTATCACTGAGAGGTAAATTGTTGTATTGGTACCGAACGTTGCCACCAGGCACTATTACATCATGGGATCAATTAGGAGAATTGTTAGTCAAAAATTTTCATGAACAAGCTGATCCATACTCCTTATTGTATCAATTTAATGTAATTCAAAGGCACCCATAGGAAGAGATAGCTGACTTCAATGTCAGATTTACCAGAAGCTGGTAGAGAATTCCTGATGGTCTTCGGCCTACTGATGAGCTAGCTGCATTTTATTACCTCAGAGCGTTTAACATAGACATCGGTTGGGCTGTCCGGCAGTCCAACGTGACTACATTTCTAGAACTGTTCGAACAAGCGCAAAAGGCGAAAGCTGACTTGATTGCCATAGGTAGGCTTCCACCAAAGGTAACAATGCCCATCTTACCTGATCTTCCTAAGCATTTGTACTCTGGTTCATTTTCACAGCCTATGCCTTCCATGTATCCTATTCCCTCATGGAGCTCAAGTGCACCTCAGATCGCACCCATTCCAGTTCCCCAGCTCCCTGCTCCAACTATTCCATAGTTGCTTGCACCGAGCATTCCGCGATTACCAACTCCCACTTCATTCCCAGCATTGCCTGCACCGCTAGCACCTCTACCTCTACCAGCACCTCCTGCGCCCTCAAATCCTGATCCTTTTGCAATCCTATTACAAGAGGTACAATCTGCTAATTCAGCTATAAGAGCGATGGGAAATAAGATTACGATCATTGAAAGAAAGTAGGCCGAGAGAGATTTCCAACCCAGGAGATTTCAACCTCCGCCGATCACTAGAGAACAAGCGGCTTCAACAAGCAAAGTGCCAGAAAAGAACCTGACTGTGTTGACAAATGAAGAAGCTGGCCTTGCAGAAGGAACATATTGGTGCTCTACATGCAATGACCCACATGATGAGTCCACTTGCATGGTCCACCAAAATTATTTGCAAGTTCTTGTAGGGAGCCGTGTAAACATGATTCGAGAGGTAGATCTTAATTCTGTGAAGTCTCTTGAGGAACACATAGCAGTCCTGACACGCAACGACAAGAAACCAATGTTGGTAGATCCGGCTAAGATGGAGCCATTGAAAGTGCCTCCTGTACAAGCAACAAAGCAGCAAATACCTACAAAGGCTCATGATCCTCCAGCTCCACAACAATCACCTATTTTGTCGAAGGATCCACTTCCACCACAAGCAAAAGAGAAGGAAAAAGCTTCTACTTCCTAGCCGCAAGCGGAAACAAAGGAACAAGCTAGAGAGACGCTACGGTATCCATCATTGACTAAACGACAATGAGTGGAGGCCACCTAGCAGTATATAAACAAATTTGAATCTACTAGTGGAGGGAAAGAGCAAATCTCAATGGAGTACAACATAGTGGAAGAACTCAAACGGACACCAGCTAAGGTAAGTCTGTATGACACCTTGCAACTACCTGGACAGGTAAATCTCTTACAAGAATCCTTGAAGACCATACAGAGTAAGGGAAAGGCTCCAGCCTAGATAGTTATGTCTCAAACGTTAACTTCTTCAGCCACTGGAAAGAATAGACCACCCCCATTTTACTTGTCACTCAGAATGGAGGGTTGGATTGTGCATAACTGCATAATTGATTCTGGTGTTGCGACAACTGTCATGCCAAAGGCAGTTTGTGAAGTCATGGGTATGGAGTATACAAGAAGTAGCCCTGGTGTCTTGCAGTTAGATGGGACTCCCATAAAAATAGTGGGTGTAATCAAGGATGTTCCTATTGCTCTACATAATCTGCCTCAGATTACAGTAATTCAGGAGATAGTTGTGGTTGATTTGGAACCATATTTCAGTATGTGTTTATCGAGAGAATTCACTGCTAAGCTGGGAGGCTACCTTTCTCTGGATTATTCTCACTTGGAGATTCCTTTCAAAGGAAGAAGAGTCCGTATTGACAATCAGAAGCCTTCTACTTTTCATGTAGAGAAGATGGAAGAAGAAGAAAGATCCACACATTCTGTTCACATGATAATTGAGGAATTGGAAGATCCTGATTTGATGGGTGAAGTCTTGGATGAGCTTTGCTTGGAGGATGAGTTTTCAATGCTTGATTTTAATGCCATGATGGAAACTGAGATTGGTTGTTATTCTATTCTCAAGACTGAAAAGGCTCCAGAACAGAATGATGGAAGTCAAGATCAGCTCCATTTCGATGGGGCACAATGCAAAAATGGCACTGGTATTGGGATTGTTCTAATGTTACCTTCTGGAATTCAACGTTCTTCTTCAGACTAGTTAACCTGGAGCTACACAGACAATACAACAGAAGATGAGGCTTTATGCCTAGGTCCCACGAAGGTTGAGACACTTGGAGCACGATAGTTGCAAATCTTTGGTGACTCCAAGCTGATTATCAATCAGGAGACTACTGAGTGTCTATCCAAGGTCTGGGATCCAGGAGATCATAGAGTCATGTTTGGGTACGTACCTCTCGAGAGAGTTCACAGCTAAGCTCGGGGGTTACCTTGTACATATCTTAAAAAAAAAAAAAAAAAAATTCGTTAACTTCGGCTCTTTTTGCATGCGAGCCCGTAGGTACGCTTATTTCTTTTCCTTTTTCTTTTCCTTCCCAACAGATAGTGGCTTTCTTCTACTTCTTTCTTCCACTTCCTTACTTCATTCCCTTCTTCTCCCTCTCCTTCTTCTTCTACAAATAATCAAGCCACTACTGTTGTTTCTATTCCCCTTTCTGATGTTCCCTTTTCTTCACTTCCCTTTCTTCTAAGTTTTTGAGCACTTTTCCACAGTTCCTACCCCACATCCTCCATTCCATCCACTTCTATTTCATTATCTATTTTCAGCAAAATCCCACAGCTGGTAGCACAGTAGCACCCTGTTGTTGTATCTACCATTTCCACTCCTTCATCTTTCACCATCCCATCATTCCTCATTCCCGTTCCATGGCCTGCGCATCCGTAGGTCATCCCTCCATTCATTTCCATTTTGTAACATAGGTGCTTTTTCACTACTGCCATGGAGATCCTTGCACAGCACCTGGTGATTACCCAGCTCAACCGAGCTAGGCAAAATGCAGTCGTTCAAAAATAAAGGAAGTTCTGCTCTCCCATAAATTTTTGTTGAAGGTCCTATTTTGAGTGCCGAGTACCAGCAAGAGATTGTTGCAGCAGTTCACAGAGACGCGTCCAACATCAACCAGCATTCACTCTCTGCTCCTCCAGCTTCTTGACTCTATTGCCCAATGGATAAAGGCCTGAGGTTCGTGCATACAACAGAACTGTATACCCCGTGAGCCGCCAAGAATGTTGGCATTTTTGCCACATTGTTTTTGTTGTTACTGTTAATGTAAAGAATGCATAAGTTGTAGAGATATTAACTCCTCTGTTGTTCCTTCAAGCATTTTGAAAGGGCAAATGTAAAAGTCTCTATAATTTTTGTGTTAGAGCAAAAAAAGTAAATGTCGCGATATCGTGACATGTCACGTTTTGGTTCAAATGCAAAATAGCTAAGTATGAAAATTTGCGATATCGTGACATGTCGCATTTCGATGTCGCTTTTGGGATCAAAGCAGTCAAGGAAGCAAGGGGTAAAACTGTCGTGATATCGCGACATGTTGGAGTTTCATGGTCAACGTAGTCAATGGAAGCACTAAAATGAAGTGTCGTGATATCGCGACATGTCGCAAAATTGTGACTTGCGGTGGCCATAGAGCAGAGTGATAGAAAATGTCACGATATCGCGATATAAAAGCAAGCAAGGAGAAAATGGTACGGAATGTCACGATATCACGACATGTCACGTTATCGCGGAAGGTTGAAAGATAAACATAAGGCATGAAAGATGTCACGATTTCGTGACATTTTTGAAGATGAGGCCAAGCAAGAGGAAGATGTCGCGATATCGTGACATGAAGCGACAATGATGAAGAAGGCAAGAAATTGTCGAAATGAGGGGAAAATGTCACGATTTCGTGACATGTTTCGTTTTCACGAGGAGAAAGCACAGAGGTAGCCATATTGTACGGAATGTCACGATTTCATGACATGTCACGTTTTCGCGGCCGAACAGCATCAAGATAGAGGAAGATAGAAACATGTCACGATTTCATGACTTATTGAAGATGAAAGAACTAAATGGAAAAAATGTCATGATATCGCGACATGTCATTTGGACTTGAGAGATTTGGAATGTCACATTTTCGTGACCTGTCACATTTTCACGGGTAAGAAGGAGGAAAAGATAGCGCAAGAGAAAGATGTCACGATTTCGTGACATGTTTCATTTTCACGATAAGGAGTAGCGAAGAAGCCAAAGCAGAGGAGAATGTCACGATTTCGTGACATATCATAGAGAAGAGCCAAAAGAAAAGAAGATGTCATGATTTCGTGACATGTCATGTTTTCGTGACTGGTGGCGGAGAGAGAAGGCAGCAAGGTAAAAGTGTCGCGATATCGCGACATGTCGCATTTTCGTGACCTGTCTCATTTTCATGACCGAAGCAACAACAAAGGCCCGATATAGTTTAGTTTGCATTTTTCTTCAGGATTGCATAGGAGAACGTGTAGAGCAGATAAGGATCAAGTAAAAGCTCTCCAACTATTTTTGAGATCGTGGTCAAAGAAGCGGTTCCAAGATTAAATGTTGCTGATTACCGATGTGCGCAAGATGGAAGAACCTGAGGCAGTTTTCGATGCCACCAAAATTAAAGATGCCTCCAATATTCAAAGCTCCTGTTCGTGATCTCTTAACAACTTTCGGCTCACCTTGATAACTGTCATTTCTTCGAGGCAGATTAAGGGGATCGTTTTTCAAAATCTATTTCATGTATTAAATGTTGTAATACGAAAGGAAGAGGGCGGACCTCTATAAATACCAATGTAAAACTCAAGCAAAAGGAGGAGGATCTTGTTGCAAAAATTGAAATAGAAATCCTAGATGCAATTGCTTCCATTCTTAGTGTCTTCTGGAGTTGGTGATCTAATTTGTTGTGTATGTTTGGCTTTCCGTGTGATTTACTTCTATGTAGTCCAGTGTAATATCAGTTGAATTCTGTTGTGTTGAATTTGGCTGTATTGGCATTTGAATGTTTGAAGTTTATTTGGAAGTGAACTCATGGCTAATGCGTGATCCAATTTCTGTATACGTATTCTAAGAGTCAGTTGTTGCTTAGCTTTAGGATCTAGTTGAAGTTATTACTGTTCGAGGTTGTTCTCCCCATCAACGATCGGCTTCGGCCATATTTACATCCCTTTTCGTTATTTCCCATTTCTTTTTGCATTATTTCCCATTTCTTTCCTGCATCTCTAGTCTTGAAACCAGTTTAGATTAGTGTGGGAACCAGCCCTCTCTGGAGATTGGCCCGGGAGACATCTCTTTTTCTCGGCCTTTCAATGTTGGCCAAGTCTAGGGTGCATATACATATAAAATCCTTTCCTGTGGCAGATTTGTGACCAACAAGTCTATTGTTTGCCCATTTCCTAAAATCCATCTAAGAACTTTCTTGATAAGATCCCTACTCATGAGGATTGCCTTCCAAAAAGTAGATCCCCTGCTTTCTAATTTGTCATTAAGGAAGTTCACACCTTGGAGGTATTTCCTCCTAACTATGGTAGTCCATTCATTATCAACCTTAGTCAATAATCGCCATGCTTGTTTGGCTAACAGAGCTGTATTGAGATGAGCAAATCTCCTCAGTCCTAACCCCCCATCAGCTTTAGGTTTGCAAACCTTGTTCCAACCTACTAAATGGATCCTTTTCTTATCCTCGATACCTGACCAGAGAAATTTTTTTTGAAGATGCTCAATTTTGTGATACACCTTACTGGGAGCTCTGAAGACTAATAGGAAGCAAACGGGTATACTTTGAAGTGAAGCCATAGTTAAAACTACTTTTCTTGCTTGAGATAACATATGTCCTTTCCAACCTGCTAGCTTTTTTTGGATCCTCTCCAGAACTATGTTCCACATTGATCCTTCAGGTTTCCCTGTAAACAAGTAAAGACCTAAATAGGAGGTGGGAAGGGATGCAATCTAACATTCCATGATCCTTGCTATGATGTTTTGCCTAGGAATGGGGGTATTGATTAAATAAAGTTTGCTCTTATCAAAATTCACTTTCTGTCCAGCCGCTTCTTCATACATTATGAGAATATTTTTAATCCTTCTTGCCTCAACCATAGAAGCCAAAGTTAGTAGCAATCTTTCATCAAGAAATTGTTGATGTGTCATCGGGGTAGTTAGCGACGTGGCCTTGATACCTGATATGAGTCTAGCTACCGTTGTTTCCTTTAATGGTTATTCCCAAGGCCTCAGCTACAATGATGAACAGCATAGGACTTTTGGGATCTCCTTGTCTTAGACCACATTTGATTTGAAAAAAAACCTATAGTAGACCCATTAACCAAAACTGAAAAGCAAGGGTTAGAAATACACTCTCTTATTAACTTGACCCATTTCATGTTGAAGCCAAATTTTAATAAAACTACCTCTAGGAATTCCCAGTTTATCTTGTCATAAGATTTGTTCATGTCTAACTTTAAAGCCATGACTACTTTTTTGGTCTGAGCAGCTATATGAAGAGCCTCATGAATAGTAATAACTCCATCTAAGATTGATCTTCCTTGTACAGAACTTCCTTGACTTGGATCAATGATAACCGATAGAACTTTCTTCAAACGGTTGGCTAAAACTTTGGATAGAATTTTATAGGATATATTACACAGGCTAACCGGCCTAAAGTCAGCCATAATATTGGGGTTAGGGCCTTTAGGGATCAAAGCAATGAAATTTGAATTGAAACCCTTTGGAATATTATTTGAACTTTGTAACTCCTTGATTGCAGCAATAACTTTTGCTCCAACAATATCCCAACAAACTTGGAAAAACCGCGGTAAACCCATCCGGCCCAGGAGCTTTGTCAGGTCCATGTTAAACAAAGCCTCCTTGATCTCTTTGTTTGAAAAAGCTACTGTAAGAGACTCATTAATCCTTCCATCAATGAGTTGTGGAATGAATTGAAGGAGAGAGTCATTTGCTTGGGCATTACAGGCCCGTTATTCACCCAATAATGAACTAAAAAAATTAACAGCCTCGTCCCTGATCTCCTGAATGTTTTGAGTTGAGGATCCATCCACCTTAGTTAAATTTCTAATATTATTGTTGCTTCTATTGCTCAATGTGGTAACATGGAATTTTTTTGAATTAGAGTCCCCTTCCTTCAGCCATAGTGCCCTTGATTTCTGCCTCCAATACATCTCTTCACAAGCTAAAATATTATATAACTCACAAAGGGTTTCCTTCTCTTCAATCCTTGTCGCCTCATCATAGGTTCCATTTTGGATTTTACTTTGTATTATTCTCAGTTTTTCCCCCACTGCTCTCTTATTCTAAAAAATATTTCCAAAGACTTCTTTATTCCATACTCTAAGGTTATTTTTCACCATCTTAAGTTTTTGAGATAGTTTGAAGGAAGCACTTCCCTGGATAGGCTGCTGCCACCATTCCTCTATTCGTTTCTTGAAGTCCGGATGTTTAACCCACATTGACAAAAATCTGAATGGCTTTTTAAAGGAGTTAGCCTAAAATGCCTCCCATAGAATAAGATTATGGTCTGAAGCGCATTTAGGAAGGGCTTGTAATGTTGAATCACCAAACATTGTTGTAGCTTCCTTGGATAAAAAAAACCTATCCAACCTTTCTTGAATCAACTAACTTCCTATCCTCTTGTTACTCCATGTAAATTTGGCTCCTTTTAGTCTTACATCCATCAATTCATTTGTGTTAATTAATTCATTGAAGTCCTCCATGCTCCTTGAGGGTAACCCAGATCCTCCCTTCTTATCAGATGGGTAAATGGGGGTATTGAAATCTCCCCCAATAACCTAAGGAATTTCTTTAAAATCTTGGCTCAAATGCCCCAAAAACTCCCACAGTTCAGACCACCCTTGGACAGAGGTGGGGGCATAAACATTTGACATAATCCAATTCTTATTAGTATCAAAATCATGAAATAATACGCTTAAGACTCTTTCATTTGCCTAAATAATACTTCCTTCTATTTTAATAGGATCCTATAATATCATGAGGCCCCCAGATGCTCCTCTCGCCTATTGAAAGGCCACTTCCCCTTGATTCCAAATCCTTCTAGCTATAAGTTTTGATTGTGCCGCATCTATTTTGGTTTCTTGAAGAAAAATAATAGTAGGATTATAATCCTTCCTTATAGACTTCACCATCCTTTGTTTTGGTGGGTCGTTTAGGCCTCTCACATTTCGTGAGAGAACCTTCATTTAGACTGTTTGATATTTTTTCCCCACCCCCTTCCCTGATCCAAAGGGGGTTTGTCAATTTTGCTATTATCCTGGCCAAGAATAGCTTGCTATAACAATGTTCTTTGCTTTTCGTTTGCAATTTCTTCATTGATTCTCATTCTATAGTGCTCTGCTATAGATATTCTCCCTTTATTTCTTTCACTTCCATAATCTATTGAAGGCTTGGTAGTGCTTCTAGTCTGTTTTGGACTGAAATGAGGGGGCATATACTGTGATAGTCTAGGGCTTGAAACTTCTTCCTCATTTTGGGGGTTTTTAATTCCCTCTTCATCCTCAACCTTGTTTTGGTTCACCTCTCCTATCTGGTTCTTAAACAGGGGTCTTTCCTTCAAGGAACCTTTTACCATTGGGCTCATCTGATAAGGGATAATTTGCTCCACTACCGGATTAGGAGCTATATTCCTGGCTCTTGTTTCCACCACTTCAAATATTGACTCTATTTTTTCCATGTTTAAACTTAAATGGCATGGCAATTTTTATTCATTTCGAGCATAGCTTTTTGGGAATTTTTTTCATAGCTGTGGATGGTCCCGATTTGGATGGGGAGTCTAGGGTTTTAGGAAACTTGACACTGATGGTATCATCCTTACTATTTTATTTTTCAACTTCTAGATTTTCTAGGATATCAAACATGTTCAAGTTGGGATCTTTATTACATACCTTATGATTTTTGCCTCCCTCATTATGTTGCTTTCCTTTTTCCTACATTTTTGCCAGTTATGTGTTGGCTTGGTCAGCCTGGTTATTCTTAACTTGTCTGTATCCTTCCAAGTTAAGACGTGGTCCTTGAAAATTTGGGATCCCTCTCTCATTAGCTTTCCCTAGAAAACCTTCGCTCGTGGATTCCTTGTTTGCAGTTATTATCAGACATTGGGCTTGAAGGTGGCCCTAGGTTTTGCACATGCTACAAAATGTCGACTTGTTCTCATACTCCACAAGCTAAATCCTTAGAAACTCTCCATATGCTAGTTACACCTGAGAAGGTAGATCAGAATCCAAGTTTGCATTTGCACAGATCCTGGCATGTGTTAGTCTAGTCCTTTCCCGGGTTGAATGGTCTATTTCCATGAGATATCCTATCGTCTTTTCTATGCCACTAAGCCAGTACTCATTAAAAAACTGGGCTAGGAGGTTTGGTAAGAGGACCCAAATGGGTGCTATATTAATTTTCTGCTTCTCAAGGTTGAAATCCTCCCCCCAGTTCCTCAGAAAGAGGCTACGCATTCCTAGAAACTAGGGTCCTTCTTTCAAGATGTGCTCTGCATCATCTTTGTTGTTAAGTCTTATCATAAAAAAACCTCTTGACATGGCTATGATTTCTAATCTTCCTAAAGTTTTCCACTTTGCCACGGCCCATGAGCGAATAGTCTCAATGTCCGGCCTTCCTCCAAAAAACTTGCCAACTAAGGATGATGCCTCAATATCCAAGAATCTTTCCATAATATCCACTGGTGCAGTTAACCCATTATTATTTGGTATTAGGGGCGGTAGTTCACTAACTAGCTCCTTATTTTTCCCTTTCAGCATTTCCAAAAAGGTTGGGCCCTTGTTGCCAGCTCCAAAACCCTAGTGGGACCCTTTGTCTAAGGGTTTATTTGGAGGATATGTACCTTTAGCCTTTTCAAACTGAGCTGACAGGGAATCCTTTTCCTTTCTAGCTACAGCATTCTGCCCTGCCTCTGGATATTCTCCTTCCATTGGTTCAAAATTCTTGCCTACCATTTTTGCGCTTCCTCTGCTTCCTCCACCATTCCTCCTCTCTCCCAATCCTCCACTTCCTCCACCGCTCCTCATATCTCCCAATCCTCCACTTCCTCCACTTCCTACCATAATGAAATTTTAATTAGAACTTTTATTTATTTATTTTATTCATTTAATTTCATTATATTGCTATATATATCATTTTCCCTTTTAATTCATATAAGGAGGAACTTTAACACGAAATAGCTTTATTTCTCTTTTATTATATTTTTCTTTTTGTCTTCGTACATACATTATATAGATAAAATTATATATATGATGATTTTATTATTTTCTTTTTTTTTGTTTTTTCTATATATAAAATATATATGAATATATATTTTAATTATTATTTTTTATATTGACTTCAAATATAAGGATTATAATCTCTCTAAATAAGCGAGAGCCTCATCAAAACCAAAACTTGAAATCTGAAATTACATAGCAAAACATGAAGACACCACCTATGGAAACTTTAGCCAACCCAGGACTTTGATATTTACAAAATAGCTTATGGGTAAGTACCCATCATGACTAATACTCAAATATACCCAAAACAACAAGAAATCCAAAATTTTAAGGTGGGTCCCCAAGTATTGGGGCTAGTTGTGGAGCAACCACAACAAATGGTGACTCTATTGGGAAATGCTCCTAGCATTTTGGTAAGAACCCAACCTAAAATGAAAACACACAAGATCAGTGAGATAAGATTATTTAGCAACGTCTCAAGAAGATGGGGGTAAACAACTTCAGAATGAAAACAACTAATCCATATGCCTTTGCTCAGTGTGTGCAAAAGTGATTCATTCTCGTATTTCTAAAAATCCTCCAGATTCCATCATCCCTTTCTGCATTAGGCTATGGAGTATCGCTCATAATGAAATGGCTATAGACAGAGCCCCACTACCAGTCAGGCATCTATAGCCCCGATGGAGTTTATCTAACTCACCCCTATGTTTGCTCAACGCTTTGCAAAGCCTTTCCTTTTACCTGAGCTATATCTAGACAGAGCCCTACTACCGGTCAGGCGTCTATAGCCCCGATAGAGTTTATCTAGATCTTGTGACTGATTTGATCAAGCTTTTCAATGCTTGTTCTCTTTATTTTTTTTGCTCTTTTTTTTCTCTCTTTTTTTATATATAAGAATTTTTCCTTTTCAAAAGACAAACCTTGCAAAGCTTCAAGCATCACTAGGGTAAGGTAGCCTACAAGTGAAGCATTTTAGATTTTTGCCTAGGGTTGCAAATCAAGACAACTTCATCCTTCTTAATTCCAGAAACACTATTTAATGTGTGTGAGTCCCATGTGGAGCTTTGGCTAATTTTTCATTGTTCCACTTTCCACCATTTTGGTCCCCAAAATCTGAGCATGATCACCAAATAACTCATCCCCTTTTCTCGGGTTCACCTATTTTTAGATTAGGTGCTCAAACCTACTAAGCAAAGAAACACCAAACAGGGATAGAGTCCTTTTTTTTAATTTTTATATTTTTTAATATTTTTATTTTTTTGGTTCATCGAATTTTCAGCTCATGTACTCCAACCTACTAAACAAAGGCAAACCAACACAGGCTAGAGACCAAAAGTTAGCGACTACAAAATATTACCCCAAAACTAGGGAATAACTCACAACACAAAATAAATAGACCATACTCTTAACGAGAACTAGCAATAAACACCAAACTTGAAAATAAATGAAAAACAACACACACAAACAAAGCCAAAACCAAATAAACATCAAACACCAAACCTATATACACAACACTAGAAATCAATGAATTCTTGGAAGCGAATGAATACAAAACATACAATCAAACTCGAAAACATCAAGACATGAACGTATTTACATATAATACAGGACTCTACCCCTTTCAAGCCTGGAAATAGTGCTTCAGATGCAGCCCATTAATGGGTAAAGCCAAATATTTCCCATCCAAGGTTTTTAGTCTAAAACTGTTCTCACCTAGGATTTCAGACACTTGGTATGGACCCAACCACAAACAATCAAATTTTTCATGATCTCCTTTCTTTTCATGCCTTTTATCCCACAATAATACTAGGTCTGAAACTTTAAATGTTTTGATTTTAGACCTCTTATCAAACCATATTTTCACTACATCTTGATGTTTGCTGAAATGAAGCATAGCCTCATCTCTTTTCTCATCAAGATGCATTAAATGTGTCAATCTAGTTTCAAGTTTATCATTAGTTCCAATATATTCCTTCATGAAATGCAATGTTTGTAATCTTAAATTTGTGGGAAAAATAGGATCTTGTCCATAAACTAAGTGATACGGAGATGTTCCTATTGATTATTTTGTTCTAATCCTATCATCCCAAAGGGTGAATTTTAGCTTGCTATGCCAATCCCTAGGATTTTTTTCAAGTAATTTTTTGATTACACATAGCAAATTTTTATTAGAGGATTCCGCTAAACCGTTACCTTGTGGATAATAATTTGAGGAGAATTTCAAGCTTACCATATTATCATATGCCCAAGTTGCAAATTCCAAAGAAGAAAAGGTAGAGTCGTTATCACTTACAATCACGTTGGGCATTCCGAAATGAGTCACAATATTATCCTCTAAAAACTTAATAACAACCTCTGAGGTAGCGTGCTTAGTGGGAATGGCTTCGGTCCACCTTGTGCAGTAATCTATGGTAGTAAGGATATATTTATGAGAATCAGATGAGTTAGGATTGATGATCCCAACAAAATCCAATCCCCATTGTGCAAAAGGCCTTGCCTCTACCACAGACTGTAATGGCATTGCAACATTTCTTTCTCTATTGGCTGCCACTTGACATGTGTGGCATGATCTCACATGAGCATGTGCATATTTGAAAAAATGGGGCCAATAGTACCCTACCCTAAGGATTTGATGTGTCATTGCATTGGCTGACCCGTGTCCAGTTCCATACTTACCATGGAAATCCTTAAGTACTTGGGTCACCTCTTCTTGATCAACACAATGAAGGTAAATCCCTTCATGGTTCCTCCTATACAAAACACCAGACTTAATTAGAAAATTTGCAGATTTCAAATGCAAAGCTCTATGTTGAGTGGAATTGAGATGCAATGGGCACTTACCATTCAGCAAGAAATACACAATATCAACATACCACTCATCTTTGGTTATGTCTTCTACCTCGTAATGTTGGCATGATATCAATGGATCAATTTCTGTGATTGACTTGACCAAACCTTGTCCACAAACTATTTTCATGGGTTGGATTTCCAGATCAAATTCTTGGAGGGTTGAAATCCATTTTCCCCATCTTTCACCTAGTTCATTTTGCAAAAACATAGACTTAACAGCAGGGTCAGGGACTACAACAAAGACCCTACTATGGACTATGTAATGTCTGAATTTCTTAATGGTCTTGAACAATGCATACATTTGTTTATCTAGTATAGAATATCTCAATTTTGCATCCTTCAAAGGAGCACTCAAGAAAGCTATGGGATTTTCAATGTTACCTTCACTCTTCTGGGTTAGGACACTCACAAAGGAATGATCGAAAGCAAATGTATAGACATAAAAAGGCTTTGAATAATCTGGACTAATTAAAATAGGGGCCCTAGAGATAGCATCCTTGATGCTTTTGAAAGCTTCCCTATTTTCATTTGTCCATTTGATCTGAACATCCTTCTTTAACATGTCATTCAAGGGCTTGGAAATCTCGAAAAATCCTAAAATAAACTTCCTTACAAAGTTGATTTTACTAAAGAAGGATCTTAACTCTTTCTTGCTATTGGGTGGAGGAATGGCTAGTATAGTGGCTATTATTTCTAGATCAATAGCAATCCCATCCTTCGAAATGACATGGCCCAATAGCTTACCTTCCATTACCCCAAAGATGCATTTTTTTGGATTAAGGGAGATCCCATGTTCCCTACATCTCTGGAGTACTTTCCTCAAATCCCTGACATGATTTTCTCTTTTCTTAGAAAAATAGGAATGTCATCTACGTAAACAATGATACACTTACCAATAAGCCCTTTGAATGCAAAATCCATGGCTCGTTGGAAGGTTGCACCCGCATTCAATAATCCGAAAGGCATTCTTCTATATGCGAATGTACCCCATTTCGTTGTGAAGGCTATCTTCATTCTGTCATTTGGATGAATAAGAATCTGATTATATCCTGAATAACCATCCAGGAATGACATCATTTCTGACCCATTAACCTTTTGAAGAATCTCATCGATAGTAGGCAATGGGTAATTATCCTTTTGGCAAGCCTTGTTCAGATTCCTGAAGTCTATACACAACCTTATCTCTCCACTCTTCTTTCTTATCGGGACAAGATTGGCAACCCATGTGGAATGCCTAACAGGAAAGATGATTTTTTCTTCTAATAATATCTTCACCTCTTTCTCTATTAGGGGCTCTAATAATGGGTTGACAGGTCTTTGTCTCTGTCTGAAAGGCTTGGAGTCTGGTTTTAATGGAATTGTATGCATTATCACACTTTGATCATAGGTTTTCAAATCCTTATAACTCCATGCTATGCAATCCACATATTCCTTTAATGCATGAGTGATAGACTCCTTTTCTTGTCTTGTACATGCCTTAGCAATGAATACCTCTCATGGATTCTCTACACTCCCTAAATTGATTAGATCACATGCTTCTTTAGGGGGTGGTACCTTTTTGCCTCTTTTTGCTTGATATCCGATATCAAATATCTTTTCTAGTGAAACCAAATAATTTGGCATTTTGTTCATAATTTGGGTTGTTTCACTTTCCAAATCTGCTTCTTCTTGCCCTCTCTTATCTTCATCTATCACCTGATTTTCAAAAATACCAGAATTAGTGATGAAATTGAAAATATGTCTGTCACTATCGAATACTTGGAAGTTGGTAATATTATCTGGTATCGAGGGGCATGGCACTAACTCAATTGAAAATTTCTTGCATTTTTTATGGTCCACAGGTTTGAGCATGCTTGCGGCTACGGCTAAAGAATCTACCATTCGATTGTTTTTCCTAGAGATAAGGGAGATATTGAAAGCATCAAACTCATCTACCAAATCCTTAACTCTAGTTTTGTAAAGGCTTAATATTTTATCCCGACATGCATATTGCCCTTTAACTTGTTTAACCACTAACTCCGAATCTCCCAACACTTTGAGATATTTAACCTTCTTCCTTAGGGCCAATTGAAGTCCAAAAATAAGCGCTTCATATTCTACCACATTATTGGTGGTTAGAAACTATAATCTATAGGCAGCTAGCATAGGCTTGCTACTGGGACATGTAAGTTCGATACCAGCTCCAACACCTTGTTTTGACCTAGATCCATCAAATCTTAGAGTCCAAACCAAACTATCCTCTTCCGAAGTGCTATAAGAAAGGTTTTCTTTTTGAGGTTCTTCGATAGCTTCTTCTATGTCAAATTTGTAGACCCCTAACTCAGTTTCAGCAAATTGAATTTCGTTGGGCCTATTATACTCTATTATCATCTCTTTGAGCCTTGGCTCACTATCCACCTTGATTTGATTTGCTACTCCTCTCCAAGGTAACCACATATGGGAAGAATCTATAATGATGTACCCATTCAGGTTCTTACTCCAATCTCTTCCCAATACCATGTCATATTTGGTGGGGATATTAAGTACCAATATGTCCACATGATGTTGAACTCTAGGTTCTGAATTGATCTGGACTAGGACATCATTTAAAATTCCAACCACATCCACCACAGATCTGTCCAATTGTACCACTTTACTCTTAGAGGGGGTAAGTGTGAATCCTAACTTTTGGTAAATCTCAAGGGGCATGATGTTACCCGAGGCACCTGAATCTATCAAACAATTGTGTAGGTTTTTGCCTACAATTCTAATGGTTATGAGAAAAGGAGGCACTTCTCATTTTTCCCTTCTCAAAACTAATTGGGACTCGGTGCCTTTAACTTCATGGATTTGACTAGGTGGGTTCAACCCCTTCAAAAAATTTTTCCCTTGACCCAAAATTTTAGCAACTTCAAACATCGAGATATTAGCCTTAGTCCTTTTCATATCCTCTTCTAAGTCATAAGTGGATTTTTCAGAATTTGACATCTTTTGTATTGGTTTGGATACTTCAACAACTGGAGGAGGAGGTGGATTAACATCACCTTTTGCATCAGGAGGAAGTAAGGGGTTGTTTGGAGGAGTAGAGGAAGTTTTGGGATCCTTAGAACTTCTTGTGTAATACCCATGATTTCCTTTCCCAAAATGTCTAATGGCTTGGACTTCCAAAGTTTCATCATCTTCTTCTCCTAAGACCTCAATATCCTCCTCCTCTTCCTCATTTTCTTGATAGTGGACAACTTCAGTCACCAAAGCATCCTATTTTCCTTGGAAACAATGGGGCAATTCCTCATCACAAGGCTCTAACTCACCATAATCTTCCAAAGTATCTACCTGATTGGCTACAAGGTTAGGTACGCACCCATTATTGGGTTGAGTATTATATGGTCCTTTTCCTCCTATGGTTATGATTCCAATTCGGTATAGGAGTTTGGGAAACTTGTTTCTGTAGATGGACTATGTCATTGCCTTGTTTGATAGTGATTCTCTTTAATTATTCCAATTTAGAATTAGATCCTTGTGGTTGGGGCATCATAGTGCCAGATCCACTAGCATTTCCTATGTTGGCAACCTCTTGACTAGTTATGATGGTTTGATTCTGAGCATTTTTGTTCCACCAAGGATTCATGCTTTGAAGGGGTGGGACCATTGGATAAGCTATCAAAGTTTGAGCTTTGCTCACCTCAAATCTAGGCATAGTCAACTGATTGTTGATCATCTAAATCTAGGTATGGTCATCTGATTATTTGCCAGCATGGATGTGGTGGGTGGAATGGATGCGTTAGGATAGGTAGGAAATGGTGAATATGTGGGCATGAATGGACTTTGTTGATTATATGGTATGGCATTCATCATTGGTACTTGTGGTGTCATAATCTGATTCATCATGGCAAATTGACTATAGGGACCATATTGTCCCATCATGGGCAATTGGGGCATCCCCCCTCCTTGCGATGTCATTTGTTGCTCAATGGTCATGGCTTTCGCATAAGCTAGGGCAAGTGTTGTGACCTGAGGGTTTCTCCTAGAAAACATGGCTATCATGGGATCTAGAGCTATGAAGTATAATTGCAAAGCCACAGTGGCATCTACCACAAAGTGATGAGTTACATTCGCATAAAGCTTTTGGAACCTCGCATTGAATGTCCTAATTGGCTCATTCAAAAACCTTTTGCAGGACACAAATTGATTGTATATGATAGTAGGATCTAAAAATGACCTGAACTGATTGACAAAGGTTGCCTCTAGTTGGGCCCAAGAAGTGATGGACCCTATGGGGAGATTCCTATACCACTCATGGGCCATTTGGTCAAAACTATTAGGAAAAAGTTGACAAGTGATGTCTTCATGATTAACTCCTTGTCTAATCATATGGTCTTTGTAAATTTGGACATGCTCTTCAGCTGTAATGGGGCCATCATGCACAAACTTGGGTATCGACCTCTCAAGATGCCTAGGTATGTCATGGACATCCCCGGGTATATTCAAGGGAGAGCTTTGTGCACCAAACCAGGGAGCTGGTTGTTGGGCCATGTTATTCAATGGTAATGACCCTACGGGAATGATAGAAACCATCGAAGTGATGGGGACAGATACACTTGATGTAGCTACCACAATGGAAATAATGGGTGCAGACCCACTAGATGTACTTGAATCTAAAGATGACCCTAGATCAAGTATGTTGGGTGGGATTTTGATCTCTTGAGTTTTGCTTCTTGGTCTCCTAGAATTGGGAGAAAGACTTTGGAAAATGGTTTCCCTAGTGGTTTTAGACCTAGTAGCTATGTACTCAGGTTGGGCCAGCTTGGAAACACTAATGTTCTACAAGGCTTCTCACAAATCACTCACGATAAAACTTGAATAAACATTGTACCTGCAAGCACAATAAGGTGGAAATAAAACTACCCACATTAACTGTTAGAAAACAAAGATCTAAATCACAAAGCTATGAAAGAAGGCCCTCCTTCTAGCACCAAAATGTTGAGTGAATATTTTGCCCTATTGCAAAATAATCACCACAATCAGAGTATTAAATTGAAAACTCCCTCTTGCAAAGAAATTAGATGAAAATACACATTTCTCCAAGGTTCTGGTAAGCAAACATTCCATACATACCTATAATCGATAATGATTAAAACAAAATATAGATATACCAGAATAAACTCAAAGTATGCAAGTGATAGTTAACAAGGGGCCTTGATGATCCAATTCATACAATGCTTAGCGATCATGATCCTTTAATCCTCAAAGTGCATGTGAATTTAGCAAGTGTGAAAGTGATTCCTTTTAGTGCTCTTGATGTTAATTTGATTTCCCTGAATCCCAGTTAGTAAGCTCCTTTTATCTTCAAATTAAAGGTGTAAAAATGCAAGAGTGTGTGGAATAGTCCACTTCATTTTAGATTCCATACCTTTAATGTGAGGTTCATTTTACAGTTAGTAGATTCATTTTATCTTCATTATGAGCATTCTACTACAACTAAGTCAGAATTTGGTGTTAGTAATGGTTAGCGAGTTAGCATGTTAGTGTTCATTTACTTTATCTGCCATTAATGTCAATTTGGCATTAGTAACCCCCTCCTAAGATTGATTTTATCTTGAAAATTAACTTAGTGCAATTTGGAGGTGCAGAAATTTTGGATGAGGACCAGAATGGAAGTAAATGAAAAGAAATGCAAAATGAAATTCTGGAAAATGGACCAGAATAAAAGACTGAAATTAGATGTAGAAATTCTGGAAATGACCAGAATGGAAAGAAAATAAATGCAGAAATTTTGGAAATGACCAGAATGAAAAATAAACTATGTGCAAAAATTCTAGAAATGACCAGAATAAAAGAGAAAAACTAAAATATAAATTCTGGAATTGACCAGAATCATAAAAAATAACAAGCTAAAGTGAAAATGAATTAAACTAATTGCAGAAAATAAAACAACAAAAATATTTACAAAACTGCTGGAAAACAACAAAATGACATCAAATTTTGGTGTCACAATCCCCTCCCTGCAAAACCCCAAGTTATGAGATGAATCTAGAGACAACTTGATCTAAAAGACCTGCAGAAAACACAATCAAGTTAGACCAAGTGCGAGACTCCAAGGACAAAGCACATTTGCATTTTATTCAACATTCACCTAGTGTAACCCTTTAATGGCATCAACACATAGATACAAATCAAAATGAAATGCAATAAAGATAAACCATAAATTCAGTAGTCTTAGACGCAATCTCCTTTTGGTTTTGCTCACAAGGTTTGTTCTTGCCAAAATGGAAGCATTTGATTCTTCAAAATAATCTTGTTTACAAAAATTTCCAGCCCTTGTACAATGCCCTCCTTGGGTATTTAAGGTTTCCATTTTCTTGATTTGTTTCATCTTCCTCCTTTTTATGATGTTAAAATAAAAAAAATAAAAAAAATAATGAAATCCACATTATTTCATTTCCTTCTATAACCCCTTTTAACATCATAAAAAATAAAAATGACCAAAAAAAAACACTTAATCTTCTACTTCTTTTTTTAATTGAAATCCTCAATACCTTCAATCTCCTTATAACTCCCTTATCTCATATATTATAATATATAAAAAAAAAAAACTTCATGGTCCATTGCCTTATGACTCCCGTTCTTTGGTATCATATAATAATAAAATAATTTTTTATAACCATTGGGCTCCCCCTTATAACACCCTATATTAAACCTTACATTATGGTTACAATATGAAAAGACCCCCTTTTACAATAATAATGAAATGAAAATTATTGTGAGATCTTAGATGGCATTTGCACTATGTAAATACACAGCAACCAAATAACCAACAAAAATGGTATTCCACATCACCTTAGAGGCGTCGGCGTGAGACGTCTTCCTACGGTGCCTGTTATTTCCTCACATCATTCTGCCTTCAATCCAGCTCCACCTGTAAATGTACAACCATAGGCTTTCGGTGAATGTTGTTTTCTTGTATCACTGTGCAGCACCTATGTGTTTCCTCACTCAAAAATCACAACCTGATTTCAATCAGCAAAAATATTGCCTTTCCCTTCCCCTACGAGTATTTGAATGTGTTTTGGCCTTAGAATTTTAGTGTTTCTAACAAGATGCGTGAAGATTCTCTGAGGCCTACGTTTCTCTATACTGCCTTCAATACCCGTTTGTCTGCCAGTGCTTCTATTCTATGACAAGTGCCCATAAAACCGTGCTATAATTTCACCTAAGCTATTTATGGTTCTTACTATATCGCTGATTATCATCTACCAGTGCACAGCCTGACGCCATGCTGTTCTGCCTTACGCTGCATATTCTTCGCTTTCAGAGATATTACCGAGTTATTACTATTGGCCATTCTCGTTTTATCATCACTGTCCATCCGGTGTCAATGCAGCATCCACCTAACCTTACTCGCATACCAACATATTATAGGTATGCCTTCCTTTCATGGTCGTGAAGCTCAAATCTATCCGAGTGCCTTCCAATCAGTTACTTGTTAACAATGCAATGATGCCTACTAATCTCTGTTCATCTTCAGCATTTTCCCCTCTCTACCGATGATTGCCTGCTCCTCGGAGGTAACTCTGCTTTGCTTGGTGACCGTGCAGTCCATAGCCAATACATGGCATCTTTTAAGTCACTGTATGTTGTTATTCCCGACAACTTGAGATCGTGGCTACTTCGCAGCTAGTGCGCGTCGTCGCTTTCCCGGGAGTCGTATTTTACCCTTTAATTGAAACCCAGCGCTGCCCTGACCATCCTTTGACGTCTCCCACGACGCTCTGTGTTTGTATCTACCTAGCCATTGCTGTCTTATTTATCATTTACTCCTACTATCCGCGGTCCTTCTAAACGATGACCTCCTATCTTTGACGTCCAAATAAAACATGCATTGTTGTCTTTCTTTTGGATATCTCGCTGCTGTCTGATGATTCGAACAATTTTCGTTCTTATCGCAGTCCACTATGATTTTGCTGAAGATATCGTGCTGCTAGCTAAAGGAATCTGTCAACTAAGGCATCGACTATATCCAAGTGGTATCTTCGTGTCCCCACTAAAAACGTGCCACATCGACCCTCATCCAGTGGCTGACTCATCTAGAGGCATCCACCTAGTCGCGTTGGCAGCACCCACGTGATAGATCACTCGTCAAAAGCTTACTGCTTCGTCTAAGACATCCACATAATATCGGTTGTGAGAATCTCGTGTTGGCCACGTCATCATCTCTGATGCCATGTCGAAGGTGGGTCTGGTCTCCAAACTAGTCATAAGTCTAGATCAACTTCAACACCTTGACGTAGTCTGCCGTGCCAATCTTGACCGTCATGCCCATCCTCCTACTGCAAGTGAATGTTACATGAAAACATTAGCACCTCCTATAATTAAAATCAAATGAATCAAAGCTCCAAAATATTTAAAACGAAACTCATAAACACATATGAACCAATATATGTGTTTAGAACTTTTATTTATTTATTTTATTAATTTAATTTCATTATATTGCTAACTATATCATTTTACCTTTTAAGTCATATAAGGAGGAACGTTAACACGAAATAGCTTTATTTCTCTTTTATTATATTTTTCTTTTTGTATTCATATATATAATATATAGATATAATTATATATGTGACGATTTTATTATTATTATTATTATTTTTGTTTTATCTATGTATAAAATATATGAATATATATTTTAAATCTTTTTTTTGACTTCAAATATAAGGATTATTATCTCTCTAAATAAGCGAGAGTCTCACCAAAACCAAAACTTGAAATCTAAAATCACACAACAAAACATGAAGACACCACCTATGGAAACTTTAACCAACCCAAGACTTTGAGACTTACAAAATACGCTTATGTGTAAGTACCCATCACGACTAATACTCAAAGATACCCAACACAACAAGAAATCCAAAATTTTAAGGTAGGTCCCCAAGCTATTAGGGCTAGTTGTGGAGCAGCCACCACAATGTCCTAGACTAGTCTCGTAGAAGGTTGGTGATAGTTGACTATCTTAAAAATGCCAGCCTTGGGAAAAACAATAGTGTAGAGATGAAGCATTGCATGAGTAGTTTTCATCATATAGGTTGCATATAGAAATGTTTGACTTTTTTGACTGCTCTTTGTATGAATTTTAAGTTTTATTTTATACGAACTCTGGAATGAAACACAAAGGATTGTATTTAGTCTATGGGGGGGAGTATGTAACATCCCAATTTGACCCCCTATTTTATGATTGTTTGCTAAATATAGTGATGATCTAAAATATTTAGCTAGGAGTTAGTTAATGATTTTAATAATAATTAGATGTAGCAAATGGGCAATTTAAAGATAAGATATTTTGTTGTTTTAATTAGTGGTTAATTTGTCTTATTAACTTTGGATTAGCAAGTTTAACCTGGGATTTAAGTGAGTCCAACTTGGTGGGTGGACTATATTTAATGAATATTTAATTAGATGGTAATTTGTCCCAAGTTTTGTGTTAATGAAAACATGTTTTCGTTGGGTTTAAACCAAAGTAATGAGGTTAGTTTCTAGAAAGGATAGGTGTGAAGTTTTGATTGGACCGCCTTGGGTGCAATGGTCAAAGTAGCACCGAGTTCAAAAAAAACATTAATGAGAGGTTTATCCCACCCAATTTTATAATAAAAAAATACATCATGGGATAGGGGTCATAAAGGTTATAAATAGAGCTCTCCGAGATATTCAGAAGGATAACAAAATCAACAAAAGCAAGTTAGGGAATATACTCTCTGAGAACTTTAGATCAAAAACCAAACACTTGCATTTTCTATTGATTCGACACTAAGAATTCAACATCTCCTAGGGAGTATGCTCTCTGATTCTATCAGAATAGAAACTAGATGAAGTTATGAATATCTCGCTTAATCCTCCTCGCATTTATCTTGTGGTCAAAAATAAGGGAATCTCATGGAAACAAGCTCAAAGTTTTAACTAAGTCTTATATTTTGAAGATTTTCTTGCAACGAGTTAGGTTAGAGCCTTTATGGTTGATGATCTATTGTTGTGTTGAGTTAAATCAGTCAAGGGTTGAAAAATGTTCATGAAATTATGATGTTTAAAGGTTTATGTTGAATTTGAAAATTATTGATTTGTGATATGTTGTCATAGTATGTACTAAAGGAAATGAAAATGCCAAAGGTAAGGTTATTTTGTTATGTGTGTTGTTTAAGTATAAATTATTTCCTTCTTTGAGAAGAAAATGTATGTTGTTCATGTCTCGTTATAATAGCTTTGTGAGTCTCTAATGAAATAATACTTATGTAAATACTAAAGTAATGGTGGTCGTAGGGTTTGTGTAAAGCATAAGAGTTGTGTTTGATTGTTTCAAAAAAAAAGATTATATTTACTTGTGAAACCTTGTTATGATTTTGCCATAGAAGAGGTTGTCTTTGCTTGATCTGCGTAGAGTCTCCACATCCGCACCCTTGAAGCCACGATAATGCACATGATCAGTGCAAATAATGGTAATGTATGTGGTACGCTTAAGAATTCATTAGCTGCCTTTAGGATTGTGTAAACTAGCTGTTAAAAACTCAAAATCTGCCCTGTATTTGATAGAAGACATTTATAAACAATAGACCGTGGCTTTATGTTGAAACAATGCCCTCCGTTTAAACCTTGTGTCATGTCTTGATATTATGCTCAAGGTTATAGTTAAAGACAAATAATAATAACAGTGGACTATGTGGTTTAATGATTATAATGAGGTTTTTGAAATATTATGTATTTTGGGAACAAGTTTATGTATTTAAATATTGTTGATTCTTGAGACTAAACTATTGGTTGGAAAAGCATTAGGGGAAATGTTAAAATTATACATTACCCTAGGTATTTAGGAACTCAGCTAAAGTTTAGAAAATAGTAAGAAGAGATAAAAATAATACTTGTGTGTGTGTGTTAAAAAGAAAAGTATCTAAAAGCTAAAGATGACAATAGTTACCTAAAGAACTACGGTAAAGATAGATTAATATGAATTTAAAAGTTATTGGGAAGGAAATATTATTATGGCTCATTGATGACCCAAGTTTACCAAACTTGTTACGTCTAATTGAAGTAAACAAGGGGGTTTAAATTTTAATAAAAGGCTAGGATAATGGGGATCTTGAGACTTAAATAGTTGGTAGTTGTAAATTGATTATCAAGTTTAAAAAGGATCCTTAAAAAAATATATATATTAAATATGAATGTACATAGATAATGATTCTAAAAAGGAATTGTCTACTACATTGTGACTTTGGTAAAAAATCATATTATGTTTAATTACCTAAGGATATGTTGCTTGTGGATTATTAGGTACTATGAAATAATCTTGCTTTATATCGTTTGGCAATATGGTTGTGTTGTAATGATTGTTGGATGGGGAAAATTGGTAACAAGGTTACAATTTCTCAAGAACTTATGGAGGTTCCTCGTAGCCAAGTTGATGTTTACATTTTGCATAGACAAGGGTATGTTGCTTTGTGGATAAATAACATGGAATGAATGGAATAGGAAAGATTCATTCTTAGGGAAATGGGATTTCCGTACTCTTGGATGAAATAAATGATAGTTTTTTGAAATGATATTATTATCTACATGATTTACCTACATATCTTTGATACAATAGTGCAAGTGCATTATGATAATTAGGCATATATCATGTGATGGATTGTATTGATCCCGAGTAGCCAATATTCGAGTATTGGAAACTTGAGAAAAATGAACCAGATGCTCTTGTTGAACCTGAAAGTGATTTGAAGTGTTATTGTTGTTGTAATTTTACCTTAAGTATACTATAATTACTTTGTAATAGAAAGAATTGATTATGAGTAGAATATTTTGTTTAGCTAATAGGTTCTGAGCAAATATTGTAATGAGTTCATTGTGGTTTTCTAAATACTGAAAGGATTTCATTGTACAATGTGCCAATTGTTTATGTGTATAATAGAGTTAAATTGAAATGTAATGTTGCAATTTATTCTCTATGTTGTATTTAAAATATTACATTTATAACTTTGAAGGGATGAATGTGCAAATTAATGATAAGGAAATATGGAAATAATAATAAAATAAACATGGATAAGTGAATCTAGCAACATGAAGTAAACCTTGGGTTAAAATGGTAGGTTCTAGCACATCTATGAGAATTCATGGTTGATTCCATTAAAAACCATTGTTGATATGGTTAGATATGTTAAGCATTGTACCTTAAATTTAATTACATTTTCCAATGTGCAGTGTAGTTAACAAGGCACACACTCACTAATTAGGTTGTGTAATACCTAAAGCTATAACAAAGAGTTTAACATGGGTTGAACTTTTTGGGAAAAGAGTGTTCCGATTGAAATAGATTAGTAAACTCTTGTGATCATTGTGGGGGCTTTGGACACTCCCATACACTAGGATAGACTCTAATCAAGTCAATTATAGTTTGGTGCTTGCCTAAAACACTCAATGATTACTCAACTATAGTAGTTACTAGTATGATTCTATCAATGAAATAAAACAATAATAATGGTTGGTTTTGTAATGGGTAAATTTTGGTTATTATATATATCCAGGATGGACTTTTTCACTGTGTTCCTACCGAAGGGGACCCCTTCAAATTTTACAACATCATAGACCTTCCACCAGGACCTTCCTCATCTTCTACATAACTCTTCCATGTTTCATCTCATAAATATATTGTAGCATCAACATCTCCATCCATATCAACCCCATCACCATAATCTCTATTAGGGACACATACCTTAGTGTCTACACCACTTTCACCAGCCATTGTGAAACTCAATCTTGCTATCTTACCTTTTTTACCACCTTCCCTCTAGCCACCTACACCTTCTCAACTATCCTCTTCCACAAATCCAACCCCAGTGTTGATACCCTCTTTGTCAACCTCATCACAACCTACCACCACATCTAGTCCATCCTCCTCTATATAACCTCCTATCCTTCCTACACCTCCACTTCCAAACATCCATAACCTAGGTCATTCACATCTTCTTGCAGCCTGCCATCAACACCTACTCATCCAACTCCATAGTTCTTGCATGCAGATCATCCTATTCCATCTACGATAGTTGAATGCCACGACTAGGAACAATGAGTTTATCACCTTGATGACCAACTATTGCACTCCTCTGCTATCACCATACAATATTATAAGCTTTCACCCTCCTCATCTAAGTCATATTCACCACCTCATATATCACCTCATATCTCTATATTTATGATGAAATTTGGTCCAAGTGATTATAATGTTTGTGATGTTCATGTACGACCTCATACAATCCAATCCATATGTAGTTGTGGCTATCCTTTATCTTTAATATTTACCATTAGCACTATTGTACAATTAGGTCCTCCAAATATTTAAACCAACTTTGTTTATGCATGACTAGTTTCCTCACTCCTGACTGCAGTACCTCCACCACCACAATCTAGCTTTTATGGTGCATTATATCACATGTCTAATCCTCGTTTTGCATTTCACTATCTTAGAAATTTCCATTGATGTATATTTGGATTAGGAAGTTATGAACAAGGGTTACATACAACCATCAATCCCCATGTCTAGTTACCCATAGATAAATCCAGCCTCGACTATCACCCCACCATTGTTCACACACTTGAGGTCGAGCTTCAGGATATCTCCTTACAACCCTCCCCACTTCCAACACACACATTGGAGGAATATATCGATATGGATATTTTGTATGAGAGCCCATCTCCTCATTCAACCATCATTGTCCCATTCAACTTATTTCATGCCAAACTACACCAATGGTCTCACCACCTGCACCATTTACTTTTCTCAATATCCTATGACTTCTACCGCTACACCCCCTCCACCATAAAATATCATTACCATTTGTGGTAGCCTTACCCACCAGTTGTGTAATGCTCCTACCAGGTTATCCATATTTGATATTTTGCAATAGTCTCAACCCCATCGTGAGGTGTTGAACGATATTCTTTGATCTATCAATCTTGAAACCCATGACACAAATGCATTTGTGAACTTTATGGGAAACATTTCATACTACCTCCAGCCTTCTATCAGTTTTCATGATCATGAGATTACTAAACTCATAGGCAATAGAGTAGATCCTCCTCTTCACATCCAAGAAACCATCAATGATATCACCTACAAGCATGTTCTCATTGATATCGGTTCCTCTATCAACATCATTTCCACTGCAGCCTTACATCACCTACATATTCTACCAACTCATTTTACCACCCCATCGCTTGATCTTTGGGCATTCGATGGTTCCATGTGACCCATAGTAGGCTCCATTGTCCTACCTATCCGAGTGGGTATCCACACCATTTCCATCCTATTCCACATCATTCAGGGTGAGATGTAGTACAATATCTTGCTCGGGCATCCATGGATTAGGGACATGCAGTGTGTCCCTTCTACATTACACCACTACCTCAAATATATCCATGACAAACTTGTTCACTATGTTCCTATCGATGGGGACCCCTTCAAATTCTACAACATCGTAGACCTCCCACTAGGACCTTCCTCATCTTCTACACAACTATTTCCTATTTCTTCTCATCAATCTATTGGAGCATCGACATCTCCATCCACATCAACCTCATTACCATAATCTCCATCAAGGACACATACCTCAATGTCCACACCACTTTCACCAACCATCATGGAACTCAATCCTGCTACCCTACCTTTTTTGCCACCTTCCCTCTGGCCACCCGCACCTTCTCAACCATCCTCTTCCATAAATCCACCCCCAATGTTGATACCCTCTTCGTCACCCTCATCATGGCCTACCACCACATCTCACCCATCCTCCTCTATATAACCTCCTCTCCTCCCTACACCTCCACTTCCATTCCATCCATGACCTAGGTCATTCACATCTCCTCGCAGCCCAACATTGACACCTACTCACCCAACTCCACAATTCTTACATGCAGATCATCCTATCCCATCTATGGTAGCTGAATGCCATGATTGGGAACAATGAGCTTCTCACCTTGATGATCAACTATTGCACTCCTCTACTACCACCATATGAGATTCTCAGCTCTCACCCTCCTCTTCTGATTTAGATTCACCACCTCGTACATCACCTCACATCTCTATCTTTATGATGAACTCTGGTCCAAGTGACTATAATGTTCGTGATGCTCATGTACGACCTCCTACAATCCAATCCATGCATGATTTTGGCCACCCTTTAGCTTTAGTATTGACCATTAGCACTATTGTACAATTAGGTCCTCCCAATAATCAAACCAACTTTGTTTATGCAGGACTAGATTCCTCACTCTCGGTTGCAGTACCCCCACCACCACAATCTAGATTTTGTGGTACATTAGATCACATGTCTAATCCCCATTTTACTTTGCACTATCTTTGATATTTCCATTGGCATGGATTTGTATTAGGATGTTATGAACAAGGGTTATGCACACCCATCAATCCCCATGTAGTTACCTACATATAAATTCGACCTAGGCTATCACCCCACCATCATTCACACACTTGAGGATGAGCTTCAGGATCTCTCCTTACACCCCTCCCCACTTCCAACACACACTTTGGAGGAATATATCGACATGGATATTTTGTATGAGAGCCCATCTCCTCATTCGACCATCACTATTCCATTCAACTTCTTTCAGGAAACTCCCTTCTTTGACACTACATCATCATGTTGTGTCGATGACTTAACTAGCCAATTTGTTGCATTATCTCTAAATGCTCACTACCTAGAATATGACATGGTATCTCCCCCACCATCACCAACACATTTGGCTAGATCCTTGCCTATGCATCGATAGCTCCATCACTCCATTACTCGATCATGTTCTCCACCTATCATCTTACGCCCTTCGCTAAGCCTGTTAGGTCATTCACATGTTATTGAGTCTTCATCATCAGACTCTTCATCACCTACATCCCCCATGGCTTTGGTTAACATGGTTGATGTAGACCTCTTTGCCCCACTTTGGTATACACACCAATTAATTCATGATGACACACCCAACCCAGATATCCTTGACTTCACACACATTTCACCTACACCTTCATCGCATGATTTCTTACTATCACCCCATGTCTTGCATACTATGAATACTCCTTCGCCTTCCACCCCACCCCACATTCCATGGGTTCACCACATAGGCATCTACCTAGATGATGAATTTGATGTACTAGAGGCTATCGATGACCTCCACCTTATCCCGATCCTCGAACAACTTCGAGATGGTTCCCACATGCTTGTGGAAGATACTATTGAGGTTGACATTGGTGACGATCCCAAAAATCCACACATAGTCAAACTCACTGCTAGCCTCTCACCAGAAGAGTGCATCACATTTACCACTTTCCTTAAGGAATATATTAGAGTCTTTTCTTGGTCCTACAAGGACATGCCTGGCCTTGACCCTTCCCTAGTGGTTCATAATCTCACCTTAGACAAAGACGCCAAACCCATCAGATAAAAATTGTGATGTATGCATCCTACCATTGCTCTCCTCATAAAATCAAAGCTCCAAAAGCTCCTTGATGTAGGTTTCATCATTCCCATAGATTACCTCGAGTGGGTTTCTAACATGGTACCAATCCCAAAATCCTCTAGTGAGGTTCGTGTATGCATTGATTTCCATGACTTAAATAAAGCTTGTCCCAAAGACAACTTTCCCTTACCAAACATTGACTCACTCATCGATTCCATCGTAGGCCATAAAATGATATCCCTTATGGATGGATTTTTTGGATACAATCAGATCAAAATCAATCCTATCGACCAACACAAAACTTCCTTCACAACCCCTTAGGGGCCTTCTACTACAAGGTCATGCCTTTTGGCCTTAAGAATACTGGGGCAACCTATCAACACGTAATGACTTACATTTTCCATGATTACATGCATAAAACCATGGAAGACTACGTCGATGATCTTATCATAAAATCAAAAGAGCATTCACAACACCTCACTGACTTACGCCAAATATTTGATCACCTCTTAGAACATAACGTTCACCTAAACCCAAAGAAATGCATCTTTGGTGTCACTTCAAGAAAAATCCTAGGGTTCATCATCTCTCAGTGAGGCATTGAAGTTGACCCTAACAAAGTCAAAGCCATCCTTGAGATACCTCCACCCACGAACCTCAAACAATTACGTAGCTTGCAAGGTAAAATCTAGTCGATACATCACTTTATTGCCCAACTCTTAGAAAAATGCAAGCCATTTAATCACCTCTTGCAAAAGGGGTCACCTTCAAATGGGATGAAAACTATCAAAAAGCCTTTGATTCAATCAAAGCCTACCTTACCTCTTCACCAATTTTATCTCCTCTAGATCCATAGTTGCCATTCACTCTATACATTTTTGCTACAAATTTGCACTTGGCACACTCCTCACCCAAAAGAATGAACTCAATCATGAGCGAGCCATATACTACATCAATCGTATGTTGGTTAGTTATGAAACCTGCTACATATACATGGAAAAGTTATGCTTGGCTATAGTCTTTGCCACCCAAAAACTATGCCATTACATGCTCAATCACACCACCTTTGTCATCACCCATGACAACCCACTCCGCTACATGATGAATAAGAGTTATCATAACTCTCATACTTCTAAATGGATTATGCTCCTTACTGAATTTGACCTAGAATTCATTTCACAAAAATCCATTAAGGGGTAGGTCATCACAGACCAACTCATAGAGGCCTCATTACCCGATAATCACCCTCTCATCATCCAACTCCCTAATGATTCCATTTTCAATATCATAGAACCCGAAGAGTATGTTGAACCTGAGATAACTACCAACTTAACACTCTTCTTTGATGGTTCCTATTGCACACACACTTGGGGGTGCAGGCATTATCTTCTTCACACCATATGGAGAGCCTCTTCCATTCTCATTCAAATTAGGGTTTCCTTGCACAAACAACAATGTAGAGTACGAAGCCCTTATTCTTGGTTTAAAATAGGTGCATTCCATGCACATTCGATGCCTTCACATCATTGGAGATTCTCTCCTTATTGTAAATCAAGTCTAGGAGATATAGCAATGTCGTTGTCCCATTCTCCAATAATATAAGCAAATCACCCAACAACTCCTCACCCAATTCGAGTGGTATGCTATCAAATTTGCTCTGCATTCCTCCAATCATTTTTCTGACATAATGGCCTCCTTAGGATCATTGATACCACAAAATCCCCTCTCCGACATGATGCATGTGTCTATTCATACACTTACCAAATCAGCTATCTCATCTTCACCTCATACAAATGATGATGGCATTCATGTTGTCCAAACCGAACCACATGATCCTTGGTTTTCCCAAATTAAGGATTACATCAAATTAGGTTTCCTACCTTGCGATCTACCACATGCTCAACATTGAGCATTCAAACAATGTGCCATTCATTATACACTACTAGGGGACATCTTGTACCATCACGGTTATGATGGTATTCTCCTACGTTGCCTCGAACCACATGAATCTCAATGGGTAGTACAAGAAACCCATGATGGTACTTGTGGTGGCCACTTCAGTGGTATGGCTATCACCAAGTGTATCTTACGTATGGGCTACTATTGGCCCAAAATGGAGCATGATTATTGTGAGTATGTCAAGCGATGCATCAAATGCCAACAACATGCCAACCTCATACATCTACCCTCATAAGCTCTCCAACCAATTCAATCCATGTGGCCTTTCTCACAATGGGGCCTCGATCTCATTGGATAGATCACACCTACTTCATCAAGCAATCATAAATTCATCATCACTGCTATAGAGTACTTCACAAAGTGGGTTGAAGCCATCCCACTTGTCCAAACTATAAGAGCCAAGATTATGGTATTTATCATAGACCACATCATATGTCACTTTGGTATCCCTTCTCAAATCATCTCTGATAATGGAAATTCCTTCAAAAACAAAATTGTCCATGCCCTCTACACCAAATTTAATATCCACCATAGCTTCTCAACCCCATACTACCCACAGGGTAATGGCCAGGCCAAAGCTACCAACAAAACCATTTGCTCCATCCTTCAAAAAATGGTTGTAGAATCCCATCATGATTGGCATAATCAGATGCCCCTTGCCTTATGGGCTTATCGTACGAGCATCTGTATGCCCACTAGGGCAACCCCCTTCTCCTTGGTCTATGGCACCAAAGCCATTATGCCCCTTGAGCTCGAGATACCTTCCTTATGAGTCTCCATGAAAGACTTCATCAATGATGACACTACTCATCAAGCCCATCTTGATCAATTAACACTCTTGGATGAGCATCACATTCATGCCATCGAGCACACACATGTCTATCAATATCACCTTTGTTGTGCCTACAATAGTAAGGTACATTAGCATGAATTCCAAATTGGTGACCTGGTTCTCAAGGAAAACCAACAAATCATAAGCCAACTATGACAATAGTGAGACAAGTTTGCTCCTAACTAGTTAGGCCCATACATCATCACACAAAAATTTGGCTCTGGTGCCTATCGATTAGCAAACCTCGAAGGCTCCATTGAACCCGAGCCTATCAACATCATTCACCTTCACACATTCAATGCCTAGCCTATCTAGGTAGGCAACCACATGGATTGTATATAGGGTCATCACAACATAGTCCTGATTTACATCACACATACACTACATCACACTACACACATGATATTTCACTTTTTGTTACACAATAGAACCACTTGTACTTTACTTTTTATATCATTTATATGTTATGGGTATTTCAGTTTTTGTAGGTCTTCCATCACCAATAGTGACATCTTCAATGATAAGACCTAATTTTAGACACACACATCCAACATACATTCACCTCCATCATGCAGGACCCCTAGATATTATCTTCCATACCAGTCATCCCTATCGATCTGGCTCAGCCACCCAACATGGTTCACGTATGCCAACACTCCACCTCATCACACTCTGATCATGACACTTCACCCCACCGTAGCTCATCCCACCTTCGTGCATCCCACCATAGACATGCTTCCTATTCCCCTCACTCAGGAGATAGTCAGGTCTCCTTATCTTCCTTTGTAGATAAGGAAGAGCACTCCCACCCATCAGCTTCATGCACATGGGAGTCATCCCCACCTCACCTAGTTGATCCTAGGGATCCATATCTACCACCTTCCTTAGTTCATTAACCTCCACCAACCTACTACCCCCTAATAGGGGCACTACACCCATTCATGCATCTTCTATAGGACTACCTCCACCCCTACCAATTGGGATGTCACCCTATGACTTATCCCTTCACTATCATGCCACCCATGCTACATCCACTCACATTCCCCCATCCCATCAGCATCACTTTCTATAGCCATCCTCTGCACCACCTATCCTTTAGATACCACCATCACCACTCTATGGCCTCCCTCTCCATATTGCCACACCACCAATATAGTAGTTCCATTCTCCTCCTTCTTCATCTCATTCACTCCCTTCTTCACACCCATACCTCCATTCCATATACCCACTTGAATCTCGGTCCCCACCTTCCTCGATTCCATCACCTCCCCCATTGACATTCAATATATCCTCTCCCAC
Source organism: Wollemia nobilis (assembly GCA_028583015.1). Taxonomy (NCBI): domain Eukaryota; kingdom Viridiplantae; phylum Streptophyta; class Pinopsida; order Araucariales; family Araucariaceae; genus Wollemia; species Wollemia nobilis. The sequence goes on along the minus strand of JAQPPZ010008728.1, from coordinate 46,877 downwards.
CTCGACAATATTGAGTTACACTTGAGCCATTGTCACTACCAATCCTCTTTGCATCATTCTACCATTGCCTGATCGACATCACCTTCTTCCAGGCTTACCCTTCATTCCTGAACCTGATCTACATCTGATTCATGCATCCTGACTCGACCACCCATTCCTACCCCACCTCCTTCATGCTCATCACCACCCGACCCATATATTTATCCTAGGCTAGTCCAATCAACACCATTATCTCAAACATTCCACCAGCTATTTCACCAGGGCCTCCTTGCTTTACCCAAAATCCTCCCTATTGATCCCTCATGCCCTAAGCCATGTGATTACAATGAAAACCACTTTTGTGTCTACCATCATCAACCTAGGCATGACATCGATGCCTACCATACATTTGAATCCATTGTTTAGGATATGCTTTCTGATGATGCTCACTCACATCCTGAACAAGCTCCCTCACCTACTCACCTCCAAAGCCCCCCACATCGGCTAGTACATCACTCCACCCCATCACGAGATTCATTCGCTCCTACACCATGCTACTTCCAACAACTATCCAACTATACCAACTACCAAAATCCAAGTCACCTTGCCACTTCACCAAGTCACTCATGACCTAATCCACATCATTTCACATAGTTCTTGTTTGATTTCGTGTTGTTTGTTTTCTTCCATTCCATCTCCTCACCTCCTTCCTCGTTAGCATTTTTGAATGGTCATGCTTCAAGTGGCTACATTCCTATGTTGATTCTCCCCTCCTCTCCTCTCTATTTTCCTTTCCTTTTCTTTATGTTGTTGTTTCATCTCCTCATCTTTGTCACATTTCATCACTTTCATGTTCTTCTACATCTTTCATCAAGATTCTCTATCCACACCCATCAGTCCCATATATACTTTCCCACTTATTTTCTTTTCTCCTATTTTCTACATCCCCCCACACATTGGGGCAACCATTATCATGACTCTCTATTCTCATCTTCATCATCCTACACATCCATATTTCCATATGGTTTATAATATCCTCTAGTTACATCTCACATATTTCCTCTTGTAGATATTATTCTTTCATACTACATCTCTCACTACATTCATTGCATATATCCATACTTCTTATATGGTTTCATTCATGTTTGTATATTCCATCTATAGAAATGTGCCCCTAGTAGGAATAACATACGCACTTGTTAGCATTACCACTTGGATGTCCACTCCCTTTCTCAGGATTATAGGGTATATGGTGTCTTGCATTTTCTTGACCATTCACTAGTTCAATCAATCAAATGTCACCTCTAGTTAATAGGTTATTACACTCCTTATAATTTTCTTTGGCTAGTTCAACTTCTCTCAAGGACCACTCACACAGGTCACATTTTAAACAAATTTTGAGTCTAGGGAAGATAACACCTTGCGTAGATATCACCATCTAGCGAACGGTTTCCCTACTCATCCTATCATTTGCATGATCAACATACAACCTAGGGATAAACAAAGGGATAAGCATAAGAAAAAATTAGAAAAGGGATAGAAAACAAAAGCCAATGCCCACACAAAAAAAAAAGAAAAGAGCACCACAAAAAGACAAGCAATAAATGAGGGGTAGAAAACAAAAGGAAAAGCCTCCAGATATCACAATTGTTATGCTTCATCACCTTTGGTCCTTAGGTTTAACATAACATCATGGGACGATTTCCATCACCAACTATAGGCCCTAAGCGCCTGCCTACTAGTGGAATAGTCTTACAAGTGGTGACACATCTATCACATTAGTGACCTTCTTTTGTACAGATCACTGTGTCTTGTGGATGAGCTAGCTACTTTGGCTATGTTTACAATAGGTTAGTCCTACCTCCCTCAAAATGGATAAATGAACATCACTTATTTGCACACATAGGTCCTTGATAGACTTTGACCTATCTAGGTTAGTTATGAGTTGTCGATAGATCTCACTCAATTTTTCATGAGGTTTGATTGCTACAACTATGATTATCAAAATTGTTGCATACACACTACACTTTTCTACATCCTTGATATTATGGAATGGATCACATCACAATTGGTTATGTTATGATACAAGTGTTTTGTGTTTTATCTATCCTTCATCTATTATTACATCATACATCATCACATCTATCTACATGCATTTACACTACATCACTTCATAGTATCTCTACACTATAGTGATATCACTTTTTATATACTACCATATGCACATATATTCATCCATGGTACATCTACTTACCGATATTTCACACAATAAAAACACAAGAAATCATACACACATTCAAATCAAATCACAACACATATATATAAGAGCCACAACACAATAGGTATCTATATATATCAATATAAAAAATACCATCAGGCTACAAAATGGGTAAAAGTCCACAACCCATAATCATATCCACCTGTAAGCTACAAAATCCAATAATACATCACCACAAACTAAAAGCATCAGCTTTATCGATCACCAAGAGTCTCTCCACTCCCCTCATGAGTCACCATACCCTATGCTGCTCTATGCACCATTACCCTACTAGACTTTACCCCTACCTTGGATGTCTGAGTCACCATAAGAGCAACACTCCCTTCCTATAATACTATTGGCACCTCTATCCCCACTTCCCTTTATGCCATCGAGGTTGTACTTTGATGACTCTATTGTGAATGTGTTTATGCTCATGATCATGATCTTGATCATGATCATGACCTACCATAATTTGATAGTGGAATCCCATGCATCATCAAGAGGATCTCATAATCTGATTACATCACCATCTCCTCCCTCATCTGATCCCCCACCTCTTTGCTACCCCTTCATAGTCGCTCTATCTCTACTCTCAATGTAGCCACATCTATAGGGACCTTCTCCATCGCTATCACATGCTCCACATCCTCTCGTGCCTTATATTGCTACTCAATCTTGATGTACAACTTAATAATATCTATCAAGTGGGCTACTCACTCTACATCCCTCATCTCTATCACATACATCATCTTATGTATCTTAACCTTCAACCTCTCTTTGACCTCCATAGTCTCTCTAGTCAGACACTCCAAATTCACTACTATCTCTACATGCCTCACCTCCATCACCTCAAACCACTTGAAATTCTTAGTAACTTGAAGCTCCAACTCCTTCTCCCTAGTGGCACCTACCACCTCTATAGCCACCAATATCTCCTCTAGGTCCCTATGCTCCTCACTCCATCTCTTTCGATCTATCACCCAACCCTCCTCACTTGTACGAAGCTACCCCTCTAGCTATCATACCCTCTCATGCAACATCAACAACTCCTCATTAACCTCTAGCCTCTCCTACTCCTTAATGGGTATCTCTCCCATATCTCCAATATCACCAAGATCTCTCACATCAATTAAGTCATCGATACCCATATCAACTCCAACATCCTCCCTCACCTCCTCCATCATCATAGGATCCTCCATAGGCTCCACCCTATCACCCATAGATGTCTCTACTACTCTCTCTATAGTTACACTAGATGTACCATCCAACCATTACCTTGATCGATGAAGAGGTACCTTAGCCTCATCCCTCACTCCCCCTTGTACCCTCGATCAGGTAACTCTCACTGCCCATCCCTCTAGAGTAGGCACTCCACTACTTGATTGTACCCATCGATCAATCACTCCCCTACCTACCTCCCAACTCTGAGTCACCCACTAGGCATCATACTCTGGTGTCGTACCTATATCCTCCACATCTAGAATGATCATCGGTGGATCCCTCTCACTAGTCCAAGGTAATACTATAGGGTGACTCCCTCTATCACCCTGCTACCTATAAATCATGATAGGTACCTCTAGAACATCTTATCACAAACCAAACTACCACATCACCCTACTAAACTAGAAGAACTCAACCTATCGAGTATACCAACCCACCACCCATCACCCTCGGTGAATAGCTCCTAGCTTCTCCTCATCCTTTTCCCACACTACTCCACCTCTCTAGGACCTCCAACAAATATCCTTAGCCTTCAACTCCCCAAACTTCACCCTCCAAAATAAAGGGTCACCCTCATGCGACCTCTTCATCCCCTTCTCCTCATCTGTCCTCCATCTTAGTGCATATGACAAGTGAGTCTTCCCCTCCACATGAGCATTATAGGGCAACAATGATGGTCACTCTATCACTATATGCTCCCATGCCCACACCTATAGCAAAGGAGTCCAACTCAATCCCTTCCACCCCATGCGCACTACATCATGCAACTCCCTGTACACCTGGGCCAATAGTGTAGGTGCCCATGCAAACACAACCTTACGCTCCACCATGTCGCACACCACATCCAACATATTCTAGGTAAACAACACCTTAGAAGTATCTGGTAGTGCATAGGTCGAAATCATCATCATCACTGCACACTGATGATCAGACAACATGCCCTGATACCAAAGATACTCGTAATCCATCTTCTTGATATCTACCTCCCTCCACCATGCACCAAATGCATGCTCCATCACAACCTCCTGACTATCATCCACAACTACCCTCATTGGAACACCCTCAATGGGCAACTTATAGATCCTGTACACATCTTCCAAGGTGATCGTCATCTCACCCATCGAAAAGTGGAAGGTATTCCTATCCGGATCCCACCTCTCACATAATGTTGATATGTAAGCTCTATTAGCATGAATGCTTACACATTCCCAAACTCCTTTCAGCCACACTACCTCCAACCATGCCTGATCCTCATCATTCTTCTTCATAACCTCCTCCAATTCAGCCTTCATCATCCACACACGATGTCATGGCTCAAGATTCTTCACCTATTTCATTCACAATAAAATTCATGTCAGTTTCACACACAAACTAAAAATTCCACTCATTCTAGTTAATTCAATTTCAATCAATTCACTAGAACACATTTCACAACTACAAAATCATTCATTTACTTTCTCATGCATTTTGAGATGTAAAATCATGTACAATTCACAAAACATGATAAAACAAAAACATAGTCATATATTTGGATACCCATTTTGCCATTTCATGGTAAAAGTCCAAACAGATTTGATAAATAGTACATATCTGGCTCCCAATAGCCAATTCCATGTTTACTCAAATACACCTCATGGCACAAAATTCAAAAACACACCAAATGCCACAACACACAAAAATAAAATACACTTTTGAATACCCATTTCACCCTTTTATAATGAAAGTTTCAACATATTTCAAAAATAGCACACCGATAATCGCCAACATCAAAGTCAAGTTCAACCAACTTACACCTAAAAAGTACACATCAACATCACACACCAAACGAGGGCAAAATAAAAATACAATCGCACATTTGGATACCCATTTACCACTTTTATAGATAAAATTCAATCACATCTCAAAAATAGTACACCATTTTCTCCCAACAACAAACCCAACTCACTCAACTACACTACCCACAAATCGGTCAAACTAATACAAAAATTGGTCAAAATCAACATCTGATCACACTTTTAGATACCCATTTGGCTTGTTTAACACTTTGTGTTTCAATTTTCATTAAATATTGCATAAATTTCAAAAAACGATGCAAAAACCTCCCCCTCTCATTTCACGCTTTTCTAAAAATAAAAAAATCCAACAAAAGCAAGTTGCGACCACTTACCGATGGGTCCCCATCGACTACTAGCACCATTCTATCCCCTCACCATCACTGCGTCCAACTCCACAAACTACAAGTGCTCCACATCGCCAAATGTCGCTCACTCCTCGCTCTCCAACTCACACACTGCAAATGACCCCCACACACATCAAAAAGGCATAAAAACACCTAAAAACCCTAATTCACCCCCCACCCTATGATTTAGGTCCAATTCACCCCCAACCTATGAATTCAGGTTCAATTCACCCCCCACCATGCAAATTGAAGCTCTTGACTCCAAAATCACCAAATTTTCACTCCAACCCCTAGATTACCTTTCCCTCTTCCTATCCATTTAATTTCTCATCCTTGTTATCATCCATTTTCTTCTATCAATCACCTCATCATCACTTCATCACATTTCATTCACCTCATTGTTGATTCCTCATTTGAGGGGGTATTCATATCCAAAATCCACTTTGCATACAACCAAACAATCAAACATCCAAATCATAGATATCACATCTGTCTACAAATTTTTTTGTTGAAGATTATCTCAAGATAAACTCCATCCCAAATCAGACATTTTTTAAGTCATGAGAGCCACGCGTAATATTGGAGATGTCACTCTAGCATTCATGTATGTCGACGATGATCACATAATGAATGGTACATTTGAATAATCCAATAATGGAGATGTCACTCTGGCATTCATGTATGCCCTGACCACATACTGAATGGTACATTTGAATAATCCATGCCACCCAGCTCAAATGGTTTGACAAGTGTCACCTTGCACTCATCAATCAATCAAAAGCAAAAATTTGAATAGACATGTGTTCTATTCATATTTGGACCATCTTGCATTGGTCGCAAAAGCAAAGCAGTCATAAGTTGCCCTCACAAGCAACCAGTATGACATTGCAAAATGTTGTACAAAATCAAAAAATCATCACACTACATCCATAGTCATCCACATGCATCCATTCACCTCCATCTCATCATTTGCATTCACCCATTCTTTTCCCTTCTTCTTCTTCCCTCTTTCTTATTCTCTTGGCTATCGATCAATGTTGTATGGTCATGCTTTGAGTGACTACATACCTTTGATTAGATCCCATTATTTTCCTTCTTCTTCTTTTCCTTCTTCTCTTCATTATTTTCCCTTCTTTTCTTGGCTATCGATCAATGTTGTATGGTCACGCTTCGAGTGACTACATACCTTTGATTAGATCCCATTCTTTTCTTCTTCCTTCTCTTGGCTATCGATCAATGTTGTATGGTCACACTTTGAGTGGCTACATACCTTTTATTAGATTCCATTCTTCTCTTCCCTTCTTCCCCTCCAATTCAAAACATCTCATCACCTTCTCATATCATATTTTTGCACTAAATTATGTTCCACACAACATAGTACAAAAGGGGTAAATGTAGACACCTAAAAGTCACACATGCTCACTTCTAGATACTTGTACATCTACATACACACTTGTAGACTGACATAGGCTATCATAGGCCATCGTAGACCACCGTAGTCATCCGTAGGCTATCTTAGTCATCCGTAGGTTCCTAAACCTACAAAACTAGGTAAAACACCTCCAAAATGCCTCCTACCCACTAGGAGACCACCTATTAGCCCCCTAAGGCAACTTAAGCCCTCCCCTACACCTAATTAGCCCTCATGGGACCTTATCCCTATCAAAAAGCCTAATTAGGTTGATTAGTGATCTAATTCATCATTGAATTTCACTTAAATGCACTTTTTCACTTAAGTGAGTTTAATTAGGGTCCTAAGTCAAATTAGCCCTAAACACACTTCCACACATGTGTGCACATGAGATTAGTTAGGATATTTCCAAATGCCCTAACTAAACCCTAACCTAACCTAGGATCTAACTAACCTTAGTTAATCCTAACTCTTCCTCACACATGTGTGAGGAGGAGATATTTCCCTAAGGCATGAGGGTTTGACACCTATTCAAACCCTAACCTAACTCCAACATGGAGTAACTCTAAGGGTTGGTCTATCTAACCCCTTCTCCTGACCTCATATTTTTCTATAAATAGAGGGCTCCCCCTCCCATTTTACCTCTCTCTCCCTTTCAGTCACCATACAGAAACTCTACCAAAATTAGTCTAGAATCACATCTAAGAATTCTACACCATACAAACAGCAAAGGACAACTTCAGACATCCATCCGAATAGAAATTTTGGTCCCACAGTTAGAAGAAGTCCAATTCACCCCATGACCTATGAATCTAGGTTCCAATTCACCCCCTACCATGCAAATTGACCGTGCAATAGATCCACCTCAACAAATTTAGTAGGTATGCTTTGTTTCATGCTTTTATAGTGTTTTATGCAATTTTTACCATGTTTCAGCATAATTTTCTTTCATGTCTTTTTGTATTTCATCAACAAGGGGCTTGACTAAGGTAGGCCCCCAAACCCTCTAACCATATTTTGTAGGCCTTCAAAAATAGGTGCAGGAGATCACAAAACCAGTAAACTACCAGTGGTCCGCAAGCCCACCTTCACTGAGGAGTCTCGAAAGAAGTCATCAGGGTGTTTGATATTCATAAAGAAATATTGGGAAAATCACCTTTGTAACCCATGAACATTTTGAATGAATAAAAAGCAACATTCTGGGCATTATATGTGTTTATGTATTATGTTTGATCAAATGGCATCTTTTGTCTACTTTCCTTGTGAAGGGTGCACATGACGATTTTGTGTTGTGTCTACATACACTGTATGTGATCATACGTGTATGTAATGAGTACATGTTGGTAAATGTGTTTGATATGAATGATGTGTGTTAGGTATGATAAACCTAAATGAACATGAGTATGTATGAATGATGATGTGGATAGGTTATATGTGATAACTTACATACATGTGGGATGTAAGAATGTAGAAAAATAGAGGGTACTCTATCTTGTGTGGATACCATCTTACTTATCATGGTTAATCAAAAACAAAAGAAGTACACTAACCAATGATAAAAATATGAAATAAGAAAACATGGGGTATACAAATTGACTGAGGTGTACAAAATACACATGAAATAGATGTAACAATCATGATTTTATATGATGAATAATAAATGCAAGTGTGATTGAGAAGATGTATGTGATAAACAGATTCAACGATAATGTTGCATGACCCTAATTATCAAGCATACTAAATATTAAAAAAGAGTTTCTAGGAGCTCAAATGAGATAGGATGAATAATCAAACTGATCTAATGGCTAATAAATTTTATGAAGATATATTAACTACCATAATTGAGGTTAAATCAATCATGGACCTATGTGTGCACATGATATTCATTTATCCATTTTGGGGGAGGTTGGACTAACCCATTGCAAACTTAGCCAAAGCAGCTAGATTATCTATAAGTGCACAGTGATCTATACAAGAGAAGGTCACTAATGTGATAGATATGTCATTAATTGGAAGACTCTTTCACTAGCAGGCACTCTCTTGGAGCCTATTTATAGTGATAGAAATTATCCCATGATGTTATGTTAAACTAAAGGACCAAAGGAAGTCAAGCATAGTGGTACTCTTGGAGGTGTTTCTTTTTATTTTTTGACCCTATTCCTTTTGATTCTCTTTTTGTGGTACTCTTTTCTATTGTTGTTATTTTTTTTTTCATTTTTTTTGTTTTACGGGCATTAGCTTTTGTTTTCTACCCATTTTATATTTTTACTTATGCTTGTCCATTTGTTTATCCCTAGTTTGTATTTTAATCATGCAAATTATAGGATGATAAAGGGAAACAATTCACTACATAATGAGGCTTACACAAGGTTTGTCCTCCCTAGACTCAAAATTTTCTTAAGATATAGTGTGTGGTCCATGAACGAACTTTATTCAGCTAGAGCAAGTCTTGAAACCCTGTATATTTTGATGACATTTGATGCAATTTGATTAAACTAACCATGAATGGTTGAGCAACATAAATACTTCATGTAAATATGCAGCTAAGAATAGATTCAATATCGTGATGTATACGAGTAATAGAACGCTTATATACTAGGAATACAAAGAATATGACTAGGAGTGACATCTACATGATGCAAAAAAATACCTAAAAAATTATAGGAAAATGTGACCAATGTGTTTCTTGACAATGCAAACTAAGTGAGACAAATAGATTCAAGAAGGTATACTCAAAATGTAGGATTCCATGTATAAGACCAAATCTAAAAGGTGTGGATGGAGGTATGAAATAGTCAAATTGAATGCCAATATTTTATGGCCATCAATGTGATTGATGGATGTAGATGATTATGATGGAAAAGGTGGGGAAGTTAGCCTATGAAATTGAGAAGAAATGAGAAGATAAGAATAGGATTGAATCAAAGGTATATAGCTACTCGAAGTGTGACCATACAATAGTGATATAAATCTAAGTGATATAAAATATTAGTGGAAAATAATAAAATAACATGTAAGATACGTTGCCAATGGATGGTTTTGATTTATTTGCATTTTTCTTCTCATTATTTGGATGTTGGTTGTGTTCGATGTTGAATATATAAGAATGTGCAAGCAAGGAAAGTTGTCCCTGGAAGCAAAATCTTTGTGAAGACAAAGAAGTAAAAAATTGCTAGGGTAGACTACACTAGACTATGTGTATGCTACACCCATGCTAGGCTACGAGTATGCTAGGCTAGGCTATGTTTATGCTATACTTGTCTATATTGATGCTATACCTATGTCTATGGAGAAACCTAGTTCCAAATTTTTGCTGAGGTTTTTGAACAAAACTTATCAAAAAAATTGATGACATTTTTTGGGCAAACCTATCCAAATTTTTGCTGAGATTTTTGGATAAACCTATCCAAATTTTTGTTGAGGTTTTCGGAAAACACTATCCAAATTTTTTTTAAGGTTTTTGGACAAACCTATAAAATTTTTTGTTGAGGTTTTTGGAAAAACTTGGGTTGCTAAGGGATTCTAAAAAGAATATTCTAAAATTTCACTAAGGATTTTGGAGAAACCTAGTTTTCTAAGAGATTCTAAAAATAATGTTCCAAAATTTTTGCTAAGGATTTTGGAGAAACCTAGGTTTATAAGATATTCTAAAAAGAATGTTCCAAAATTTTACTAAGGATTTTGGAGAAACCTGGTTTGCTAAAGGATTATAAAAAGAATGTTCCAAAATTTTGTTGAGGATTTTGAAGAAACCTAGGTTGTTAAGGGATTCTTAAAATAATGTTCCAAAACATTACTATGGATTTTGGAGAAACCTAGGTTTTTAAAAAAAGTATCATTATGAAGGAAAGGTAAAGGGTGCAACCTTTTGAACATAGCGATTAAGGATCTAGAAATGTTATGTGACTGATAGTGATTTATTTATGAGTGTAAAGTTGGGTGGCACCATCATGAGTAGATGAGCGGTGGTGAAGTGTGAATATGCTAGGAAGATTAATTCTACAAAATGGAAATATGGTTGGAAAGAGGGAAAATCATCTCCTACATGTAGAAATGGTTTGAAAAGGGAATGCAATCCCTGAATTGTAAAATCATTTAGGAGGAGAAAATTCTCCCAGTGATAAAGTTTTTATATAAATGAGATGAATTGTGCAAGTTGTGAATGATGAAGTAAAAGGGGATAAAATTACCCCAGATTTTTGAATTATTGATTAGAATAATATGAAATTATCCCTAGCTTTAAATGATGGACAAGGAGAATATAAAATTGCCTCAATTTTGAATGATGAATTGGGCAGAAGATGGAATTGTCCTAGTTTTGAATGATGGATTGGAGAGAGGGTGAAGATGCCCTTGTTTTGAAGGATGGATGGGGATAAAATTAAGTTATCCCATTTTTGAATGATGTATTGGAAGAGGGTGAAGTTACCCCTGTGTTGAATGATGTATAGGGAGAAGATGAAATTACCCCAATTTTGAATGATAGATTTCGGGAGAAGATGATGTTACCCCAATTTTGAATGATGGAGTGGAAGAATATGAAATTACACCCTAGTTTTGAATGATGGTTGCAAGGAATATAAAGCTACCTCAGTGTTGGAATGATGGATTGGGAGAAGATGAAATTGCCCCTAGTTTTGGATGATGGATTGGGGAGGGGATGAAGTTGTCCTAGTTTTGAATGATGGATAGGGAGAAGATGAAATTACCCTAGTTTTTGAATAAAGGGATGCAAGGAAGTGAAACTCTGCTAGATGTGGAGGGTGTGGTGGAAAGAGAGACACTCCTTAAAATCATGAATTATGAATTAGAAATATATGATAAAATTCCCTAGTTGTGGAATATGTAGAACAAATTGACAAAAGAATTGTAGAAGGGTGATGAAATGAATGGTGGAATGATGAATATGTAATTGAAAAATAATGAACAATGAGATGTGATGAATGGTAGAAAAGGTAAATGGGTGTTTTACATGGCTATAGTTATGCATAACATGAACAACAAAATAGAAAATTTAGGGTTCACAGGGTGACGAACTAGACCTAAGTTCATAGGGTGGCCTGTGAACTAAACTTGAATTTGTAGGATGACCCATGAACTAGACTTGAATTCACATGGTGACCTATGAAATGGACTATTTTACCCCTAAACAGTGTTTTGATAGTTTGGGAGACCAAACAATATCAGAATTAGACAAAAAATTTACCATTGGAAATCTATTTCTAATTTTGATCTAAGGGTAAAATGTTTGAGAAATTTGGAGATGATATAATGAGGAAAAAGTTGGGTAAAATATGAACCTACTTTAGAAGTGATGAATGTGCAATTTCAAGCCTTTTGAAATGGAAAATGGATATGTTTAGTGAAATGGTAAATGGATGATGTTGGAGAAGAATAAAGGGAAATGGAAGAAGTGAGGAAGGAGGAGAAGATGTAAGATGAGGAAGAATATTTAATCCAACATAAAAAAAGAAATGCTATGTAGGTGGAGGAAGGTGAAAAGTGGAAGTGGAGTAATGGGCACATCCTGATGTGGCTGATAGTGTTGATGATGAGTAGTGACGCTAATCATGCCAACCACTCTAGAAGAAGGGGGATTGTGGTGGATATGATTGACTTGTATTGATTTGACTTGTTGAGTAGGTTGAGTCCCATGAGTATTAGTCCGCCTATTTTTAGGTAATGGGTTTTGATAAATACCTTGATTTTGATTTTGGGATGCAAGGGGGTTTGAAACTTGAATAGTACCATAATCGATAATATCCTCCACTAAGTCATAAATGGTATGACAATAATGGATGTCATAGACATACTAGCGATGATAAACACAAAAGGCATATTTGATGTACCACAAGTTTTGGGTCAATTTGGATCTATGGGTTGAATGTCTCGTAATGGAACATGACCAACATCAAAAAACCTCTAAAACAAAGTAGGTAAAGGCTCAAAAAGTGGATTCCAATTATGATGTTGGCATGGAGGACAGATACTACAAGCTCATTGTGGATTGGATGGAGGAGGTACATTAGTATGAGATAACTACTATTGTATAGGAGGAGGTTGTGAGATTGATGAGGAATATGGAGAGGCTACCACTACTTGATTGATCTATGGCTATTTAGGGAAGGGTTGATTTGATGCATTTATGTTGAAGTAAAATTTGGAATTGTAAAAGGGTTTTTGTCTAAGCTTGATATTTTCATATTAGACTTTGATGTCCTCAATGATCTTGGCTTAAGTGATAGCTTCCTCAAAGGTGCATATTTTGTGAAGCTATAAGGATGTGGAGATATATTTATGATAATTATTTGAAAAGAGTATAACTAGTTCAATGGATAGGAGGCTATAAGCAACGTCATGTATTATTGATCTCCATCAAGAAAAAAATTTGAAATGGGCTCGTCATTGACCTATCACAAGGCATAGACATCCAAAAAGTTTGTTTCTTCTTGATGTTAATGGAGAAATATTCTAAGAATAAGTTAGCAAACTTATCAAAGGTGAACAAGCTATGGCATAGAAGCACGTTATACCAATCAAGGGCTTGTCCCCCAAGTGAGAGAAATAAGGTACATAACATGAGGGGGTTACTACTTTAAATCTGATAGCAAGCTGAGCAATAATTGTTGACATATTCATGAGAATCCTCTTTGTATTTGTATTTATTGAACTTCAAGATCTTGAAGTGATAATTATAAGGAGGAATAGGACCTAAAGGGTGGACTAGGTTATTGTAGAGTTCATAATATATGTGTTTTTATCACCCATAACCAGTTATCCAAAGGTTTAGCATCTTAACTTCATCTTGTAGAAGTTGAAGTTCAGGTGCTATAGATGTAGAGGATTGTGTGATGACAAGAGAAGCCTAAGAATGTGGTAGATATTGGAGCTATTATTCCTCCCAGTGTAGGGAAGGAAAATATTGCAATGGTGCCTATAGGTGAGGCTACTGGATGGTGTAGGATGGCAAAGCTGATAGGACACTCTGCTATAAAGCATGTATCTTCTAGGGATAGTAATTTTATGGTTATTTAGTTTGTAGTTGTTGAACCGATATTTGCTATGGAGGGACTTGTTGTAATGGTTAGACCATAATATATGATGACCATGAAGAAGGTGTCATGAAGAATGTAGGTGTAACATGCTATGGTGGAGCAATGGCATCTATATGAATACCACTAGTTGTGTAAAAAATGAGGTGTCAAAATATGGTACCTATATATGGCTAGAGGTATGATGAATGGGGAAGCTAGATGGTGTAGTATAACCTAGAGAATTATTGGGATAAGATATAGGTCATGGGTTGTAGGTAGGAAATAAACCAAAATATGGAGCTTAAAATGGAAGAGGTGGAGGGAGTCAAAACATGGAATTAGATGAAGAGTGGAGTGGGATAGAAGGTGGTGCACCATACATTCTAGGAGTGTGTAATGTAGGTGGATACAATGATGAAGAAAGAATATGGGCTTCAACAGTAGGAGACTAAGGAGGTGGTGTGGTGAAAATTTCCTCATAGGATAAGGGGGATGGGGTTTGTTGATGTAAATGATATGATAATTATTGGGGGTAATAAAGTGGTTGTGATGCAGCATAAAAGGATGCAAAGAAGGATTATTGGAAATATGGTTGTTGCAGTGGTTGAGAAGCATACTAATATAATTATTGAAGGGTGCATAATGTGGCTCTAATGGAGGTTGTAGTGGAGGGATTTTTGAGGAGGGTGTTGTGCTCAGAGTGGAAGATGAGGGATCTAAAATCATTCTTATGATAGGGATAAATGAGGTGACATCAAGATGAGTACAATTGAGAAAGAAAGAGTTATTCTCGAGCAGTGATTGAGATAGAATCTAGAAGAAAGGATGCATGAAGGTATATGAGGTAGGTGAGGTAGGTGGGGTCTCCTCATAAATAGTAAAGAAAGGAGGTGGATGTCTCGAGGTGGTGTAGATGATGTGGTCAAAAAATATGGAAGGTGAATTAGGTGAATGTGAATGGGGAAGAAGTGGGTAATCATCATCGAATAAAGTGGGAGTCTCATCATGAGATATAGTGTGTATGAGAGGTAAATTTGAATCTACGAGGAGGTCTAATATGAATGTAACAACTTCCCATGTAGAGGCATGGTGATAATTAGATCGATTAGAAGTGGTAAAAGAAGCCTCCTCATCAAGATGCACTTGCTCATGTGCTTGGCTACGTGTGACAATAGGTATGGTATCGTGTGTGGTAAATTGGTACTTAGAACTATGTAAAAATAGAAATCTAAGATTTTGATTGTGATCTATGTGAGGTTTTTAGGTAACTCTATGATATTTGGAGAGTTAATGCACCCGAAAATAGGATTCACAGGTCACTATGTGAATTAAGACCTAATTCACAGGTTGACCTACGAATTATACTCACACTGTGACTCAAATAGAAAATGAAAAGTGAGAGGCTATGGATAGCCAATAGATGTGTTGCTAATCAGTGAATGTGCTGAAAATAGTTTTTGTGAGCATGCAAACAACATACAATTAGAATAAGTTCTAAATACAAAAAAGTAAAATATTAATTTGTTTTGTGTATTTTGATGATGAAATGTACCTCCTAGAAAAATATCATAGAAAGTGGGTAAAATTCTAGAAATAATGGGAGTGTCATCGACAAGGAACCTCATGCAAAATCTAAGGGTGCACATAATAGAATGGTGTCTCAAAAGATAAATGGTGACCTGTATGGAAGGTGTAGTAAAATGATATCCAAATGGAGGGAAATCAAAATATGCTAATAAGTCCATTATCCTCTCACAAGAAGAGATGGTGTTGTCTAAGACCTGCTATTAGTCTAGTCATGCATTTACTTCTTTCTCAAGTGAGCTTAGTCAAGAACAACAATTACGATGTTCACTAATTAAGTGAGCCTTGTGAATGAAGGTGTCTAATATTTTCCTACTCTGAAGGTCCCTTCTGATGATGAATTTTAGAAAACCAATCTCAAGAGTAGGGGATATTTTGGTGATGAAGTCCAAAAAACTGCTCCTAGTGGCTACTAAGGTGTTTAGGGAGGTGAGTTGGTGGAAGGAGATGAATTCCAATGTCACCAGTCTTGAGTGATGTATTGGGAATGAAGTCCAATATCACCATTGTGTATACCATGTGGGTGTGTGAAGGTGTGTTTGTTATTGCTATGGTAAAAGTAAAGCAACTAACTAAATGCCTTTTCAAAAATGAAACTAGTCCTAGATACATTTGTAGAAATAAAACTAGGTGCTAAATACCTTTTGAAATGAAACTAAGCGTATATGCCTTTGTGAAAAGAAAGTAATGTACTCTAGAAAGCATGGAAACAAGTAAGTCAAAGTATGTGTGAAGAAAAAAATTGACAATTTACCTAAGTGCATTGGAAAGAGATTAAAACCCTAATTTAAATGTGTGAAAGAGATTGAAATTGATGGTACAAAAAGAGATATAAATTCTATGCTAAAATATGTAAAAATAAAATGAAACTCTATTATAGAAGCATGAAAGAAATTGAAATTGATTTTTGCAAAAAGAAATGTAAATTCTATTGTAAATGATGCTAAAAGGAAATCAAGAATTAATCTAGAAGCATGAAAGAGAATTGAAATTGATTTGAAAGAAATTGGAAAGATTAACCTAAGTATGATTTTGGAAAAATATTTGTAAAAAGGAATGTAAAGGACATGAAAGAGATTTGTAAAAGCTAATTATAGATGCAAGTGTGAAAGAAATTTGAGATGCTTTTAAAATGAAATTGCAAAATTATGTGAAAGGGATTGTAAAAATGATTCTAAATACAAGTGTGAAAAAAGAATTTTGAAATGCATTTTTTTGGAAAGGGAAAGTTGAATTTTTTATCCTAATATGAATTTGAAAAGAGATTGTAAAGATCTAACTAATGCATAGAAATATGATTTGAAAGAAATGATTCACGAAAATTGAAAATAAATGAAAGTTTACTCTAATGAATTAAAAAGGGATATAAATTTGATTTGAAATGATAGAAAAGAAGGCTGAGAGAATTTAAGCTATCTTATTATGAACTATCATGATAACCCTAATTGATGTATTTAAAATAAAGCTTCAAAAAATGACACAACACATGTGAAGGTGAGATGTCTTTACAAAAGAATGACTAAAATAGGAGATCCTGAGGGGAATACTTAAATCCTATGGTGTCAGATGAGTTTTTTCAATATCTCTATTGGGATACCCTACAATTTTAGGGTTTTTTGAGATCATCTGACAAAATTCGTAGGATGGCCTGTGAATTGGACCTGAATTCATAGGGTGACCTATGAATCAAATCTCAATTCATAGGTTGGGGGGCGAATTGGGTTTAGGATCCTCAAACCCCTATTCTACTGATCTGAGATTTGTATCAAGTTTTTTTAGGGTTCTGTTCCACGTTTAGAGTACATGTAACAACAACATAAAACCAGAAATTATATTAGATTGATGAGAAGAACTAGTCTAACACAACTTTTTGTGGGGGTCCCATTGGGCGTGCTAGAATTAAGTGACCAAAATATGACCATTTTATCAAGCAACTAACAAAATGTAAGTTGTTAAAAAATGTTTTTTTATTTATAAAGAGTATTTTTAGGTTACAAAACAAGTATCCCTATTTTATTCACAAATATAAAGCATTTTGATGGTTTCCTTTGTATATCCTCAGTGAAGGTGGACTTATATGCACATAAGAGACCACTATGCAAGCATACAAAAATTAATTCTATATATTGTGTACTAGGATAGGACAAATGAAGGATGATATAGAGAAGGTGTCAAGGTATGTGAATGGTTTACACATATCAATTCAAGACAATATGTGTTTGCTAATAATCAAATCTATAAAATAAGCCTACCAATTGGTGCTATATATAGAGGAGAAGTTGTCCTATAGATAACATGGTACATACAATAGTAGTGGTAAGAGCAAGGATGAAATATGAAGTAAGCATGAGGAAATGTAAACCATCCTATGCAAGGAAGGAAGTGGTGTGAGTGGTAGCACGTAAGGTATTGATTGTAAAATATATATTTTCAAATGTAGAGACAAGTCCCAAAACCACATAAAGGGTTTCAAAAGGACCTAGGAAATTGAGCATTTGAATATTCAAAAGTGTGAGATATGGATCATGTAGAGAAATACATGCATGTAGTATCTATAAATAGTGGTGAGTCGGGTAGTGAAGTAGAAAGTGCATACCTATAGGATGGAGAAAAATTGATGGTGTACAAGGTACTACTAAAGCTCATGTAAAAAATTGATGGTTTTTCTATTGCTTAGTTGGGTGAGCCCTAAGGGCTTGTTTTATGTTGTTTGAGCGGGAAATTCATTTTATATTTTTCTTCTGGTACTCCTACATTTTTTTTAGGTTGAGTTGCTCTCTATCTACTAGAATAGTTAAGTTTTTCATTTTGAAAATAGATTTTTGGGTGTTTCTCCTCTTACCGGTTTTCCTTAGTTTTGATTTTATTGTTATGAGCCTTTGGTGTTTTCTAAGGAGGCTAGGATTTTTTATTCTCCCTTGCATTTTATTGGATATCATTTCTATGTTGGGGTTTCTATTGGGATGCAACTTGAGATGTTGTGTGCTCTCCTTAGTGTCCTTCGTTGTAATGGTACTACAGGATTCAAAAATATGGGTTCTTATCAATATTTGGTTTTTGTTTGGGTGGAAAGTGGGTTTCTATTTTTTGTGGTGTTGGAGGGGTTCGTATCCTTATTTTTTCTAGGTTTCAAATTTATTTAGGAGTAATATGGATCTTATTGTTGTTTTCAATCAGAAGAATTAGTTCTAGGAAGTTTTTTTAAGTGATTTCCATACTTCTTGTTTCATTTTTTATCTGTGTGCTGGCTCTATTTTATTTTTTGTCTATTTTGATAGTTTTGTCATGTTTACCCTAACTATTAGTTGGATGAGTGCTCCAAGATGGCAGTATTAGGATGGTAGTCGTACTCTTGGCTCCTAACCTTGTGGTTTGATTCTCCCACTAGGTGGGATGTTTAAAATTTAATATCTTTGAGTGGATTAGGATGTTCAAATTTCTATTTTTTTGTTAATGCTTAGCTTCAAAATTTACACCTAAATTTATTGTTTAATTCAATGGTGAGTAGGTCCTTTTGCTTCTATCGATGGCCCAGTACAATGTTTTACCTCTTTATGATCTTATTGAATATCTTTATTATCAGGTTTGAGGACCCTTGGTAAAACCCATTGTAAAAGGTTCAAGGATATTTTCAAAACCACTTCTCTTACAAAATTAAAAAAAATGTATAGTGGAGTAATACTCTTTAATTTATAAAACTATTCTATATTTTTTCCTTCAATACGTTATATGGGATTGAAATAAGCCCTACCTATTCAAGATAATGACTACATATTAGTATCACAATAGCTTGATAGATCCAAACCTTGATCTCTCCTTAAAATTTGAGTAATCTAACCAATTAAGATAATTTCATTTAATTAAATAATATTACATATTTAAAATATTATTATTATTTTTAGGTCAAAGAGTCCAACCCATTGATCAAAGCACTCCTTTGGAAAGGTGGATATCATGGTTTAAATCCCTCAAGCCTCATGGAACTGGATGGTCTAGTATGTGCTACACTAAAAATTTTATCCAGTGTAACTAGAGGTTAAGTGGCAGAAACAAACAAGATTCAAACCCACAATAAGTCATGAAAATGTAATGAGTTAATGATTCCTCTAGTATATGCCAAAAAATAGAATTGGTTATAGGGATTGAAATAGGGTCCACCCTATATTATACTTGTTCATATAATTATTACTTATAAAAATTAATGCTAAAATTTAATCCAACATTTATCATCCCTAAAAATAAATTTAGATAATCTAACTAATTAAACTAATTATTTTTAATTAAATAACATGTATTATTATCCCAGTGGATAAAGCAATGGTTCAGGATTTGGCTCTTCTTTGGGAATTTCAATATTTAAACCACAACTTGGGTGAGTGTGTGAGGGGGTGGTTATGTGTTAAATTCCCTATTGATAAGTATAGCTCTGTTGGAGCAAAAGCTACCTTCGGTTACGTTTACACCCAAGACTTTGCCAACATTGAAGGACCAAGAGAGAACATAGTATACCTAGTTCAATATCCAAAGGAGGATGGTTCCTTTGTTTATTTTAGGGAAAAGGGAGAGAATAAAATGCATAAATAGAGGGAAATATAGCTAATGCTAGACGATTAAAATGGTACATATTAAGCAACAACAACAACTACTATTACAACCTATTATAGATAAGCATAATATAATCAAATACATAAAGTCAAACTCTTGGTGAATGTTTTATGCTAATACAATTGTATTTACAAAATCAAATTGTAGATCTTAATAGAATTTTAATGCAGGAATCCAGATCCATAATTGATGCAAGTTACATTCAAACTAGATTTAATTAGCAATAGATAACACATACATACTTGATTTCACAACACCAATGAGCCAAGAACTAGAAGGTAGATCTTTATTTAGATTTCAAAAGTCTGTATATATAGCCTTGTAAACACCTAAGATCTGACTCTTTTTTTTGGTCGTTCATTCTATATATAAGAGTTTTACATAATATAAAAACAAAAAGCTATTACAAAAGTATGCCCGTAGGCTCATTCTGGTACAGGAAGGATTTAAAGAGTGATGGACCTTCTAACTAAAATAGGTTAGGATATTCTTGTTACATCAATATTTATCTAATATTCTATACTTTGTGGTCTTTGTGATCTTCAAAATGCTATGCCATCATGAATTTTAGCCATCGCTTCGTCTTTAGCCTAAAAATGTCGCACCATCATGACTTTTGGTCTTGGTCTACTTCTTGGCCATCCAAATGTCACACCATCGTGACTTTTGGCCACTGCTTGGTCCTTGGCCATCAAAATGTCATGCCATTGCAACTTTTGGCATTAGTATGCTCCTTAGCCATGAAAATATCGTATCATCATGTTGGACATCAAAATGTAACACCATCATGACTTTTGACCACTGATTGATCCTTGGCCATCAAAATATCATGCCATCATGATTTTTAGCCTTATTCTACTCCTTGGCAATGAAAATGTTGTGCCATCATGACTTTTATACACTGCTTGGTCCTTGGCCATCAAAATGTCTTGTCATCATGACTTTTAGCAACCACTTGGTTCTTTGCCTTCAAAATGTCATACCATCACAAATTTTCATCCTGGTCTACTCCATTACTTCCAAAATATCGTGCCATCATGACTTTTGATTTCTACACTTAGTATTTGGAGGGGATTATTCCTTCTTTCCCTAGATATGGTCATTTTGACCAACATTTGTGGCACCTCCTAGGGTAATTCTATCAGTTGAATGTTAGAACCTAGAGCCTTTATCCATTGGGAAACATAGTTGAAAAAATAATAATAATAAAAATAAGGGAAAGAAGGGGAAAGATACCAAGTAGATAGGAAAAATAAACAAAAATTTTCTTTGAAGAGATTATTATTCTGGAGTGCTTCCACTAGAATTTCCTGATTCCCTTTGATCTGAAGATAGTGCATTGTTGGATGAATCCTTCTTGGCTTTTATCTATTTCTCATTTTCTTGTTTGTTATTCTCTTGAACAGCTTCATTGTAAGTGGAGCAGGATTTTTTCCAGGTCTATTTGTTTGTATCAACCTTTTCCTTGAAGGTGAGATATAGGTATTCTAGATCTTTGACATTGTCATACAATAAAGATTTTGTTTTTAAGCTTAACTCATGTAAACAAGCATTCATCTGAGTGATATCATGACCCATGGTGAAAATTGAATCCTCTTGAATTGGCTCTTCCCAACTATCAATCTTTGATACTACTTGTCACTTTTGTGTGGGTATCTCATGTGGGTACATATTTCCAACCAGATGCGGATGTTCTACTTTCACTCTTTGGCACTCCAAACATTTGGCCACATAATTGGTAATATATTTTTTCAT
The DNA here is from genome assembly GCA_028583015.1 of Wollemia nobilis. NCBI lineage: Eukaryota > Viridiplantae > Streptophyta > Pinopsida > Araucariales > Araucariaceae > Wollemia > Wollemia nobilis. The sequence goes on along the minus strand of JAQPPZ010008728.1, from coordinate 24,849 downwards.
TCCTGGCTAGTAATAATATTTTTTCAAAATTTCATGCATTTTTGTCCCTCTTAGGTGCGTAGAATAAGGAGTATTGTGAGCCTTCTTAATGATTGTATTTCTCAATCCTCCTGAATTAGGGACTACCAACCTATATCTAAAAAATAATAGATCACCTCTATAAACAAATTTTGCATCCTTGTCAGGTTTCTGCCCAATCTGATCAATACAAGATTGATATAATTCATCTTTTTCTTACCATATTTTAATTTTATTTAATAGATCATATTGACATTTTGAAATTGCAGTAATACACCCTCTCCTACTTAGACCATCGATGAATTTATTCTCCTTAGACTTAATATACTCAATACCAAAATCATACTCCACTAAGAATTCTATCCAACATCGTTGCCTAGAATTCATTAAGGGTTGTGGAAATATATACCTTAGACTCTGGTGGTCTGTGTTGAACTCAAATAGTTTTTTCTAGTAAATAATGTTGCCAAATTTTTAGGGCATGCACCACCACTGTCAACTCTAAACCATGAGTGGTGTAATTAACTTCATGCCTCTTAAGTTTTCTAAACTCATAAGCAATAACTACATCATATTGGGCTAAAAAACCACCTAAAACTTCAATAGATGTGTTTGTACAAACTGTAAACTACTTATTAGAATCAGCTAATTTTAGGATCGGTACAATTTTCAACCTTTATTTCAAAATCTAAAAATCCTCTTCACACTACTCTATCCACTTGAAGCCTTTCCCTTTCCTTTGAAGGTTTGTAATGGGTTGAGCAATTCTTGAAAACCCTCTAAAAAACTATCTATAGTATCCTACAATTCTCATAAAATTTCACACATCTGTAACATTAGTAGGTGTTGGCCAATCAATAGTTTCTTCAATCCTTTTGGGATCTACTACAATTCCCTTAGTAGAAATAATATGTCCAAGATACTACACTTGTGGAGTATAAAACTCGCATTTGGTTATCTTTCCATATAATAAATTCTTTCTAAGAATCTCAAGCATAGTTATCATATGTTGATCATGCTCCTCTTTGCTCTTGGAGTAGACCAAAATATCATCCAAAAACATGAGTACAAAATGATCCAACTACTCTCTAAAAATACTATTCATGAGGTTCATTAATGTGTCTAGGGCATTGGTTAACCCGAAAGGTAAGACAGTAAATTCAAAATACCCATACATTATTCTAAATGTTATTTTAGAAGTGTCTTCCTCTCGTATCCTCAAATGATGATAACCATATCTCAAGTCTATCTTAGAAAATATGGTTTCTCCTTTCAATTGATCAAATAAATCATCAATTTTTGGTAATGAGTACCTATTTTTGATAGTAAACTTATTTACAATTCAATAGTCTATGTACATCCTAAGGCATGCTCATATTTATCTCTCACATTGCTTCAATGTGAATTGTTACTCTCTGAATATCTTCATAAATATTCAAGAGAGTGATGGTCACAAGGATGTTATGCCTTGAGATATAAATTGCAACTAGTTGGAGATTTTTTCATTCCTTCATTCCCCTCCATCCAATTCTATTCATATTCCCTTACTTCCCCATGATTCATTCATCCACTTAATCTATTTTATCCATCCATATATTGACTCTAGTAGCCCAATGGATATGAATTTGAGTTCTCAATTTTTATAGCAAAATTCCTAGAGAGATGCTAGAATGTAGGTCCAAAAATACCACATACTTAGAAAATTTTCTAACTTTTTTCTAAGTCCTAAAAGGTGCTCTAAATCATGGCAGCAATGCAGTATAGCATGCTCTAGACCGTGATCAAACCAATCAAATAGGTACTTTGCATTTTTCAAATTGTGGCTTAGATAACAAAAGGAGGAAGTGGCTTGTGACAAAGTCTTTAAACCACATGACTTAGAGCATGGTTCTATACTATCATTAGTGCAATCATACTTGGCAAGTTAGTAATTCAAATCACTACTCTAAACATACTTTCATACCGTGTGATCTAGTGCATGGTTCTATGCCATGGTCATCTCGGTTAAAATTCTAATTTTGGTGATTCAAATCATGGGCTAGGACATAGTTCTCCCCTATGTGCTTCAACTGTTTGTTCTACACCGTCATCCATAATGTCAAAGTTGTTATTTTGGAAAATAGAAGAGCGAATCACAACATGGTTCTACACTGTGTGGCATAGAGAAAGGTTTAAAAAGTAGATCTCCAATGGTAAAGGCTCCCTTGTCCCAAACTACGGTTAAAGTAGTAAAACCTTTTAAATTAGAACTTCAAATGTTGGACTAGAATAAGGTTCTACACCATTGAGGAGGAAGTAGAGAGGGTCACGAAGGCCATGAAGTATTGTAAACTATGATAAATTAAACCTAGATTTTGAATGATCTAATCTCAACCATTCGGTAGGTGATCAATAGCCTACATGCAAAGTGGTTCAAATCATATATAAAAGTGGGAGTTGATGTGGCATAAGATAGCAAATTGCTATTCAAAGTTGTTTATGAGATAAAGCAAGTATGAAGATGAAATGAAAGAGAATCAAGATCTATGAGTCGATTAAATTGTAGATCTATGGTAGGGTATCCATGACAAGAATAAGATATGGCCTTGATTTTAGATCTACATATAGAAGCCAAAAATATTGAATGACATGTAGAAGCCAAGTTGCAAAAGATCAAAGGATCGTACAATTTTCCTCTTTATTTAATCAAATAGGAGGCTATCATCTCAGCCATCTTGCTGATTTGGCACTTCAACTTCCTTGTAATATTCACTATACTTAAATATTTCAAATATGCAAAACTATATATAGAAATCTAACCCTCACTTTCAAGGGATGACTTTAAAGTGTTTCCTTTACCTACTATGTACACTTTCAAATCAATATAAGGAGCATTACTTGGATGTTTACCTTAGAATTGAGTATTCTTTTTGTTGTGGATTATCAATATTGAAGTATTTTTTGCTATTTTTGCTATGATTAGTCTGTTTAATTGATATTGGATTTCTAGCTTAGAGAAAATTGAAATTCTTCATCAAATGTATGGTTGTAAAGGATTCTATTTTTGTTAATCATAGTATCAATCTAATTATGTTATTTGGATTATTGATGCCCTATATGTTTGAAATAATTCTTGAAGTATGCATATGTGCTTTACTATTAAATATTACTAAGTTTTAAATATTGTTAATCACAAGTATTACCTACTGGAATTGAGTTACTAAGTTTTAAATATTGTTAATCACAAGTATTGCCTACTGGAATTGAACTATTAGAGGGTCCTCATAGATGCCTATATTATTAGGTTTACCTATCCACTATTGAATTATTACCTTAAACTCTTCCTCCTTTCTATTCCTATCTTTACACATTTAACTAAGCTTAAATGAGTCAACATCCAATTAGTTGACAAGGTATACCAACCTACTCTAGAGGTTGGATTAAAAGTAATTTCAATCCATCTAATGTTGGGATCAAGACTATGATTAGTGGGTTCTCATCTTCTTTAAAACCATTGTAGATGATAGTCACAACTCAAATTCACATTGATGTAAATTCAAATGCCAATAGTAACCAATTAAATTCTCACATTTCAAAATACATCATTATTTTATTATTTTATATTTATAATGTTTCCATCAGAATAAATTTAGCCTTCCATAATTAATAATTATACACACATCCTAAGGATAAGAATAGCATAACATCATCATTGAATATAATATGTTAGAATGAAGATGTTATTATTACAATGTGATATCATTTTAATTATTGTATATGTAATTTCATTAAAAATGGCTATAATTAAAAAAATAAATAGAATAGATACCAATAAGGATATGCCATGATGATTACAAACCAAGACTATTTTAATAGGAGGGGAAGCATTTGAGAATAAAAAATAACCATATTTCTCAAATAGAATATATACAAGTAATAGTAAGCCATGATGTTTACAAACCATTACTATTACAAGATGAGAGGAAACACATAAGTAAACAAAGACTATTGCAAGAGAGAGGAAGCACATGAGAATAAAAAATAATCATATTTATCACATAGAATACATACAAGTAATGGTAGGCCATGATGTTTACAAACCATAACTATTACAAGATAATTGGAACTACACGAAAAAAACTAAATACACTTTATCACACTTGTCATGATAGGGAGATAGGATCCCTTACTTGCATTTTAAAAGATAGAAAATTAAAAAACCTTCATAACCATAGAATTCCTATAATGAGGGTGACACTATTATGTATCATGTGGTCTAATATTTATTTGACAAAACAAAAATATAATGTTGATTATCAGTGTGAAACAAAGGGAATAAATTTTTATTTTAATTTACATGAGTTGTAATTTTTGATATGTAAAAACTAACATTAACTTTTATAACAATCATTCATAGTGGAAAAATTTGGTTTTATTTAACATAAGCAATAGTTATAAACCAATGAAGAATAATAATTATTTTATTTCATCAAAATATGAAATAGATTTATTATAGGATGCAATTAGATTAAAAATTACACACACACACACACACACACACATATATATATATATATCTATATGGAGATTACTTTATAATTTTTATTATTTTGCATAAATTACTAATTTATATTTTAGCTGTTAGCTTTGTATGCTGACATGATTTTTCTTAATATAATGATATATATTCAATGTATCATAGTATATGATATTTTATTAAGGAGAAATTACATTTTTATAAATAAAGTATTTACCTCTCTTTGTAATTGCCTCTCATTTTGTTAATTTTAGGTATAGGAAGAAGTTCTCTCTACATTAAAAGGTGATGCAGGAGCATCCAACAACACCTAATGTAAAGGCATTTGAAAAATTTCCTAAGGAAGAAAAACATCACGATTTCACGACATGTCATGAAATCGTGACAAAAAACGGAGAAGGCAGCAAGGAGGAAAATCTGTCACGATATCGCGACAAAAAAAGTGTCACGATATCGCGACACGACGAGGAGAGAGGGGCCGACGAAGAAAGTTGTCACGATATCGTGATAGCAAATGTGTCGCGATATCGTGACACAACCAGAGGGTAGAACCAGCAAGAAGAAGATGTCGTGAAATCGCGACATGTCACGATTTCGTGACCCTAGCAGGAAGAAGAAGGTTGCATGCCAAAGATGTCACGATTTCGTGACATGTCACAAAATCACGATAGAAGTAGACAAGGAAGGGAAGGAGGAGAAAATGTCATGATTTCATGACATGTCGCAAAATCACGACCAAAGGAGCAAAAAGAAGCCAAGGAGGGAAATTGTCACGATTTCATGACATGTCACAAAATCGTGACCCAAAAGAGCGAGAAGGCACAGAGGGAAGAAGATGTCACGATTTCGTGACATGTCACAATTTCATGACATGGAGAGGAAGGAGAAGGCGAAACAAGGGGATGTCATGATTTCATGACATGTCGCGAAATCATGACCCGTAGGAGTGAAAGGAAGCTGGAAGAGAAGATGTCACGAAATCGCAACATGTCATGATTTCGTGACCTAAAGTGGAAGAGAGGGAAGAAGGAGAGAAATGTCATGATATCGCGACCAAAAAGGAGAAGGAAGGGCAAGATAAAGGAGATGTCACGAAATCTCAACATGTCACGATTTCATGACTTACTATATTTTTGGGGGGGCGCGATAGAAGTGGCAGAGGTCAGGTGACGGTTGCAGAGTAGGGATGACACATGGCACCAAGGTGCATTAAATATGAACGATAACCAAGAAGCATGAGAAACAAAAAGGATGGGCATGCAGAGTTTTCTGACGAAATCGACAGTGATAGAGGTCGTGCGGAGTGGGGTATTAAATCGGGTTGGTGTCCCAATTTTTGCATAGGAGGTTTTTAGAGGATCGGGGCCTCTATAAAAACCTATTTTAATGTATGAGATTGGGGTGGTGGATAGGAAGATCGCACACAAAGTGTGAGTGTGAGAAAACCAAGCCGAGCACTGGTTAATGTAAAGCCTACGGGCTGCATTTGTATGTATTTCTAGATTTAATAGAAGAAAATTTGGGAATTGCGTGAGTGAATCTGTGTGTGGTTTTCTCGTCCCCCATCAGTGGTATCAGAGCTAGTGGTTTTGAGTGCGCAATAGATTCGTCGAACATGAGGCAGTTGCACCAGGATCTGTGGTAGGGTTCTAAGAGAGAAGAGTGAGTTAGGGTCTCGGAGTGCGCAAGCAGATTCACCGAACGTGAGGCAGTTTACACTAGGACCCGGTAGAAAAATGCATCCACAAAGAAGCCATGGCAGTAAGAATGATATGGTTCCAGAGGAAGAGTTCTTGGCATTGTAGAAGTAATTTAAAGCCCTGCAAGAGGAGTGGCTTAGCATAAAATTGTAGGAGCAAGAAGAGCGGCACAGAAGGCATGAAGAAAGACAAAAAAAGAGAGATGCTAGAGTGCATCAGAAGTTGAAGCTGAAGAAGGCTACATGCAAAGAAGAGTGCAGCAGTGCTAGGATCTTCCTGGAAGAAGGCAAAAAACTAATTGGCCAAGAAGAGGAGTGCAAGCAGGCTACAGAGGAGTGCAACAGTGCTAGGATCTTCCTGGAAGAAGGCAAAAATTTAACTGGCAAAGAGGAGGAGTTGAAGCAGGCTGTAGATGAAGAAGCATGCAGTAGTGGGAGAATCTGTCTGGAGGAAGACAAAAGTTATGTGGACCAAGAAAATTATGTGGACCAGGAGAAGGGGTTGAAGCAGGCTGCAGAGGCAGAGGAATGTTTGGAGATGTTGCAGGAGGCAGCAACCAGATAGTGCAAAAGTGAAGATCACTTCTCCACCAACCCCGGGTGTCTGATGCAGGAGCATCCAACAACACCTGATGTAGAGGCATTTGAAAAATTGCCTAAGGAAGAAAAACATCACGATTTTGCGACATTTCACAAAATCGTGATAGAAAATGGAGAAGGCAGTGAGGAGGAAAATTTGTCGCAATATCGTGATAGAAAAAGTGTCACGATATCGTGACATGACGAGGAGAGAGGGGCCGACGGAGAAAGCTATCGCAATATCGTGATAGAAAATGTGTCATGATATCACGACACAACTAGAGGGCAGAACCAACAAGAAGAAGATGTCACAAAATCATGACATGTCACGATTTCGTGACCCCAACAGGAAGAAGAAGGCTGCACGCCAAAGATGTCATGATTTTGCGACATGTCACAAAATCACGACAGAAGTAGACAAGGAAGGGAAGGAGGAGAAAATGTCACGATTTCACATGTCATGAAATCGCGACCAAAGGAGCAGAAAGAAGCCAAGGAGGGAAATTGTCGCGATTTTGCGACATGTCACGAAATCGTGACCCGAAAGAGCGAGAAGGCACAGAGGGAAGAATATGTCATGATTTCACGACATGTCATGATTTTACGACGCGAAGAGGAAGGAGAAGGCAGAACGAGAGGATGTCATGATTTTGCAACATGTCATGAAATCACGACCCACAAGAGTGAAAGGAAGCTAGAAGAGAAGATGTCACAAAATTGTGACATGTCACAATTTCATGACCTAAAGTGGAAGAGAGGGAAGAAGGAGAGAAATGTCACGATATCGCGACATGTCACGATATCACGACCAAAAAGGAGAAGGAAGGGTAGGATAAAGGAGATGTCGTGAAATCATGACATGTCATGATTTTGCGACTTACTGTATTTTTGGGGGCCACGATAGAAGTGGTAGAGGTCAGGCGGCGGTTGCAGAGCAGGGATGACACGTGGCACCAAGGTGCAGTAAAGACGAATGAGAACCAAGAAGCACAGGAAAAAAAAAGGATGGGCACACAAAGTTTTTTGACGAAATTGGTGATGACAGAGGCCGTGCAGAGTGGGGTATTAAATCAGGTTGGTGTCCCGATTTTTTGCATAGGAGGTTTTCAGAGGATCGGGGCCTCTATAAAAACCTAGTTTAATGTATGAGATCGGGGTGGTGGATAGGAATATCACATGCAGAGTGTGAGTGTGAGAAAACCAAGCCGAGCGCTAGTTAATGTAAAGCCTATAGGTTGCATTTGTATGTATTTCCAGATTTAATAGAAGAAAATTTGGGAATTGCGTGAGTGAATCTATGTGTGGTTTTCCCGTCCCCCATAAAAAGGTAATTAGCTATAGAACCCCCTATTTATCTATATCTGTCTATATAGATATAGATATATTTTTGTGATCTAATAGACCATATTTTTACAATAATACAATACATGGTATCCTAGTTGAATTTTGATATATAGGATATAAATATAACAAGTTATTATAAATGCATAGCATTATGTTTATTTGTTAGATTGAGTGAAACATTTTTGTTAAAATATAACCATCAAAGTACTATTAGAATGTCTAAAAGTATATTTTCTCCTTTTCATATGGGGGTATTACTACTTTATTTTGTTGCCTTCTACTCACACACAAACATAATTCATTACTTTCTATTGACTTCAATCATGCTAACACATCTGATATAGGTAGTATATTACAATACAACTTTTATATAAGAATATTTGTACAAATATTAAATGATATTATGTGAACCATTTCCATTAAGATATGATTTAAATATTTATTCGATTTTAAGTCTTCAATTTCTCATACATAAAAACAAAACAATGACAACCTCAACTAAAGGATGCTATATGTTACACAAAAATTCAAAAAAATGACTAAAACCATAATGTTCCTAAATTTAAATGGAATGCTAGCACATAATTCAATAAATATGTAATGCAACAAAATTCCATGGAAAAAACATTTTATTATAGAAATTTTAATTGAAAGTAGATGAGGGTTTTGAGGGTTTTGCTCTGCAACTCATCCTGAGGAGCCGAGCCGACTTTGCATTCATCGTTTGCATGTGTGTTTTTTGGCCTCATCACAATGCTACATGTGCTAGTGGATGGGATCTGTTACTTTGTCCTTCCATTATTGATCCACCTTGCGCGGAGTTACTATGTTTTTTTTTAATATGTTACATTTGGTTCCTCCTGGTTCATCGTCTGGTGAAGCCGATGGAGAAAAGGATGGCGGGCAAGCAACCTCAGAAGTTCATTCCCACGATGTTCCACAAGGTAATGTGCCAGAAATTTCTATTCCCCTCGATAGTTTCAATAAAGCTTGTACTTGGCTAGAGCAAAATACTGTCATAGGCTATTTCTTGGGCCGTATCCCCTTTGATGCAATTCTACGAAACTAGTTTCAAAGCTATTGGAACCCATATGGTATCTTTGTAGAGTCTGTGCAAAACCTGACCAAAGGTTTCTTTCATATTCGGTTCTCTGATCTAGAGTGTGTCAAAAAATTTCTCAGCAAGGGTCCTTATTATGTTCATAGCACATTGCTTATTTTTCAACCATGGCACAAGAATTTCGAGGTTGCCAATGGTGTATCTCTTGTTGTCCCTGTGTGGGTTGAATTCCTAGGTTTGCCAATGGCATTGGTCCCATTTATTCGTGATGTTGACATGAAAGTTGGGGAATTTGTATGTGAAGAGCCTCAGCGCTTCTATAATGCTCGGCCTACCCGTCAGCTTTGTGTGAAAATTAATTTGGCGACTTCCCTCAAGGAATTTATTGATATTAAGGTAGGTGATACTAATATCCACCAGAGAGTGGTGTATGTCAATTTGCCAAACACTTGCTACAGGTGCCAGTCTGTCACACACAAGATTAAATATTGTCCCTTAATGGCAGATAAGTTTAAATCCAAGGGGCAAACCCCTATTAATCAAGCTTCTAATGAGAAAAACCATCCAACCAAAGATGGGTCTGACAGTGACTGGAAGGTGGTCTCCAAGAAAGGCAAGCATGTCCCTAGTAAAGGCCCTCAAGGAGGCCAGTCCTCTATCCATAATCCTCATGGGGGCCAGCCTGCTAGCTCCTATGCTCAAGCCACAACAATCAAACCACCCTTGCATGTCCCAGTTCCATCCTAGAATGCTTCCCCAAGTACTCAAATCCTTTCCAATTTAGCAGTTGTGGCTGAAGATTTGTTAATGGCTCTTAAAGATGATGGTATCCTCTCTGTCTCCATGGTTGCTCACCAGCTGGAGCAAAAAGAAGGCATGAATGCTTGAAAACAAAGGTATCGTAGTCCAGTGTAGGGTCTGCATGCAAAAAAAAACTAACAACTGGAAAGCTTTTCTAGCAACTCGTTTCAGTCACTTGCTATTCTAGGTGACTCTGATGAGGTCAGAGGAAGTTTGATCCTCGACAGGTCAGAATGATTTTTCTATCATGGAATGTTACAGGACTGACGGACCCAGTTCGAAGGCATATGGTTCGTGATGATATTACTTTCTGTGCAACCAAGTATGGGGGCCCAGATATCATTTGCTTGCAAGAAGTTAAAATCACTGAGTTCCAATTGCAGTGTGCCTGTGTGCTCATTTACCCTAATAGTCAAAATTTTTCCACCAAGCACCCTCCTGGTCGTGGTGGTGCTGTTATTCTCCTGGCCAATAGATGGCATGGGAATTTTGTTGATTGGGGGGTTGACCCTTCTAACCAAGCTATTTGGATTTTTCTTGAAGTTGATGGAATGTCCATTGGAATTTTAAATGTTTATGCCTCCAATAGTGCTCTGGAGTGCTGTTTGATTTGGAAATGGTGTGCCTTTTCTTTACCTCCTATATTTTGGATCGGCTATGGAGATTTTAATATGGTTGAGCGTGCTTTTGATAAAATTTGGGGTCTAAACCATAGGTGGGACCTTGGTGAGCATGAAGCCTAGTTTTTTATGAAAAACAAATATGTTTGTCTGACCCTAATTCCTGTCTTTCTCCTGCTTATTTTGATGAGCACCTTTTGTTTACCTGGAATAACTTTCAAGTTGGGTGGGCAAGGATTCTCAAACGTTTAGATAGAGTTATGTTGTCAGACCATACCCAGTTTTATTTTCATCGAAAGCATGGAGATGCTCTAGTTGTGGAGGTTATTGCTGGTACTATTGGGTCTGATCATTCCCCAATTATGTTCACTATTTTATATTATGTGGTACCTGTTTAGGGTATTAAGTCTCAATTTTTTCTTAACACATCCTTTCTTCAGCATTCTTCCATGATGTGTCATATTCAGAGAGTCTGGAATTTGGGGGATAGACCTATTGGTGAAGAAGGATGGATTTAGTGGTGGAATGATGCTATATATCGAACCATAGACCTTCTTCATAGTTTGGGCAAGAAAGTTGCTCAGTTTAGAAAATATTCTTTGCTTGTTTTACACATTGAACTGACAAAAGCCTCTTGTAGGCTTGAAGCCAACCCTCTCTATCCTATTTTACAGGGGCATGCTTCTCAGGTTCATCATGAGCTCAAGGTGGCAGAGCTCTATGAAGCTAAAGGTGCTCAGATCAAGGCCCGCTTACATTGGCTTAAAATTGGAGACAGAGTTTCTAAGGAATTTTTCCAAAAGTTACGTCCTCCTCGCAATGCCACTAAATTCAAAGCTATTGTGGAAAATGGTATTCGCCATACCTCTCTACCCAGTATTGCTGACATTTTTGTTAAGCATTACACAAGTTTTTGCTGCTCAGTATTCTTCTCTAGAGAGGGATGAAGCTCTCAATATTTTCATGGATGTTTTCTCTAAAAAACTCTCTGTAGCTCAAAGAGAGGAGTGTGAAAAGTATTTGTCTATTGATGAACTTGCCTCAGCATTAACTCAAATGGTCAATGAGAAGGCCCCAGGCTTGGATGTATTTCCTTATGAATTCTACAAGGCATGTTGGGATTTTGTTGGTTCTGATATACACAATGTCTACCTTGAAGCCATGCATAGTGGCTCTCTTGGAGCAATTTTGAATTGAGGTAATATCAAGTTCATTCCAAAACAAGGGGATCCTGAATGTATAACAAATTGGAGGTCAATTACCCTGCTCAATGTTAGCTATAATATTATTGCCAAAGCCTTGGCTCTAAAACTCTGGCCCCTGTTGCCTCTTATTGTTAGGCTGAAGCAAACAGGATTTATTAAAGGAAGATATATCTTGGATAATGTCATTACAGTTTGGGAAGGTATGGAATGGGCTAGGCGGTCTGGTCAGCAAGCCCTCTTCTTGAAAATTGATTTTGAAAAGGCCTATGATAGAATTGAATGGAACTTCATTCTTTCCATGTTACAGTCTTTAGGGTTTGGGCCTGTGTTTGTTCAATCTGTAGTATTCTTTTTTAGGATGCTTCAGCTATTTTATCTTTGAATAATCATCAAACTAGGCCAATCGGTTTGTTCAGATCTGTTCAACAAGGTTGTCCCTTGGCTCCTTCTCTATATATCCTTGCTGCTAAAGCCTTTGGATATTTGTTTGCTAGGCATGTTTCTTTGGGACAAATTAAGAGTATTTATCTCCCTGATAACCAAGGTTAGCATTAATGGTCACTTTGTTGATGACTCTTTTCTTACTTTTCTAGAGGAGGAACACTCAGTGAAGGAAGCACTCAGATGTTTGGAAGTTTTTTTCAGGCCTCTGGTTCTAGTATTCAGTGGATAAAAACTTCTTATTATCGGCAGTCCCCTACCCTGCTCCCTCCTTGGCTAGAACAGTTTCAAAGGCATTGGATTTTTCTAGGAGAAGTGTTCAAATTTCTAAGGATCCCTTTAGCATTTTATGGTTCCCTTGTTCAGTTATGGAACTATGTTCTACAAAAAGTTGAGAAAAAGCTTGAGTATTGGATTACTAAAAAGATGTCTCTAACAGGAAAATTCTAGATTTGTTCTAAGGTCCTTGCCTCTACTCATGTGTATTACTCTTCTTGTTGGGTCCCTTCACAAGCATGCTACCTTAAGCTTGAAAGACTATTGAGGAATTTTTTGTGGGAAAACTCAGCTGAGAAGAAAGGTTTTCACTAGGTTGCTTGGGATATGTGTTGTTTACCTAAAGCTTCAGGAGGAATGGGCATGGTTGACTGTAAAAGACAAAGCATGGCTCTCTGTGCCAAATGGATCATACAAGCCCTTAAAGGCTCGGAGGCCTGGAAAATCCTCATCAGACATTGTATTTCTTCAGGGTTGCCTTTGGAAAAACAAGCCTGAAGAGGAATTGACCTCCCTTCCCTAATTGTAATGCCAGTCTTTGTGAAAATCTTTGGTTATTTTGTGATTAAAAGTATTTGGAAATCATGGCAGCAATTCACTCCTTGCCTTAAGTGGAAATGGAATAGAGGCCATAAAGGACTGTCCATCAATTCTTTAAACATATGGTGTTCTTTGGTGATTAACATTCAGGGAACTCCTCTTGCTCAGGTCCTGTGGATTCATGCCCAAAAGTTTTTTAAAAAATGTATATCTATAGTTTCTAATTTTTATTCTCAAACCTCGAGGGATTGGATCCCTTGGAAACTTTTTAAACAAAAATTTCAGTTGAGCACTGGTGACAAGCTCACTTATGACTCAGTAATTGACATTATCCCCTTTTCCATGTGGCACAAGTGTGGGCGACACTCTCAGAGGCCATGGTGGAAAGATTGGTCATGGTTTTCGGATATACCATTGTTGAATTACTCAGCTAAATTGGGTTACAAGTGGCTCTCCCCAATGTTGCCAATGGTCCCTAGACTTAATGATAAATGGGGAGATCCAGTGGCAGTTTCTGGTTGGAAGGCACGATTTCAGATAGTTTGGTCTTCTTTTCTTGAGTTAAAAAAATCATTTTTTGCTTGGAGCCTTCTCTTTCAAAGTTTACCCTTAGGAGATAGACTCAGGCACTTGGGAGTTGTAAAACCTAAATGTGCATTCTGTAATGAGGATGAATCTTCTCCTCATATTTTTTGGTTTTGCACAAGAGCAAGGAGTGCCTAGGAATGGGGATGGTCTTTTTTTTCTCAATTCCAGGATGAATCCCTTACATGGCAGCAAGCTCTGTTAGGGGATAAGATTAAATTTGTTCTTCCCTTGTCCAAAGTGTGGCACATCTTTCGAATTAGTCTTCTTTTTCACATGTGGAAATCTAGAAACAAGATAGTTTTTCAGCATCAAAATCCTTCTGATGAATTTTCTCTAGCTGACAAAATAGAGGTGTTTCAAGATACATGGTTCCAGATTTGCAATTAGCAGGCTAAAATTGACATTGAGTAGGCACACATGAAGGCACTTTTGGATGACTGGAAAAATACACCATGCTCAGTTAGCAGGGTTTCTCCAAACAACGCACAACAGACGTCCTGTTCCCGCTCGAGGTCTCATCAACTGCCACATCTGGTGCATGCACAGGGAGGTTGTGTACATGAAAATTTTACCTATAATGATGGATGGAATGCACAGCAAATTCAATCACCATCATGTTCTCCACCCATAGGTTCCTGGGATGAGCTGGTGGAAGTTAATGGTGGCACACAGGATCGTGCCTGGAATGCAAGGGATATAAGTGCACATAATCGCCATCTTGATAGATCTCGAGGACAGGGCTGGGGAGATTCCAATTTTCATGAGCATCAGGGACACATGGATGGATTACCACATACCTTGGCCATTCCATGGGAATCCAACGTAGACGTGCAGCCACAAACTTTCTGATTGCATGCAAGTTTCACTGCCTGTTTGATTGATGTTGCCTAGTTTGTAGTGAGCTCTGGTTTGTGGTTTCCCAACCCGTGGTTAGCGTTGGTTTTTTTCTTCCATGGGTGTGATAATTGCCACCCGCCACTTTTTTCATGTTAAAATTTATTATTAATATAATTTAGTTTTTCATAAAAAAAAAAAGTAGATGATGCCTTTGATATATCCTAAAAATTGATATATATTAGAAATTGTGTTGATTACAATAATGGAACAAATTATTTGTTACAAAGATTAATTACTCTTTATTTTTTTTATATATGTGTGGATTCTATTCAAGGCCTTTCCCATTATAAAAACAAAATATTACATTGCTTTCATTATTTAATTAAACCATATCCAACTTTTCTTTCCTTCAAAAATATTCACTACTTTCCTCAAACTTCTAAGTTTTCACAATCAATTCATTTCCATCATATTTATTATAATTTAAAGTCTCTCTCATTTAGATGTCTTCCAAAATTTAATTTTTTTCAATATGAAATTCAACACGTGAATGATTAAAATATTTGCTACCCAATTTCTATATCTATAAATATCTTATCTATAACCTGACAATTTCTTAATACCTTTTTAGGGTTCTTATTCATGCACTTAATATTCTAAGATATTCTTTTCTTTCTATTTGTGGGTTTAGATGCACTTCTTATTAACACTTGTGATATTTATTTATTTTTTCCCATATAAATATCCCTTTGGGTTTCTTTTTTTACTTTGTTTTTACTTCTTGGATTTTCCTCTCTTTTTCTCATTCCCACAAATACTTTCATCTTCATGGATCTATTTAACCTTCTCATACTACTCATAGTAAGACTTATCACCTTTAGGTTTATCTTAATCTAAAGAATATAAGTGCAAGGAATAACCTAATAAGTACATTCTTATTTATGTCTCCCTAGAAACCCTAAAGTGCAAGGACACTCTTCCATAGAAATTACACTCTTCCACTAATTTTCTCCATCCATATTTCTTTATTATGCTACTCTTGAAACCCTATAGTGCAAGATATAACCTCTACACCACTTTCATTTTTATTACTAGGAAAGGATCTTATACTTATTGGAAAAAATAAAGATGATTTACCTAGAATTAACTTAACCTCTTTTTTTTGTCCTTTTTTTAGGATTTTTCCCCACATATTCTCTTGCACCTTTAATTCCTTTTGAAATTCAACTTCCATATTATACTTTCTCATCCCTTAGATCATATTTTTTTTTCTAATTGTTGATCCAAGTGAGCTATGGTGGTCTTTGCCATATGATGTTGTAGGTAGGATTTCTTTTCTTCTTCATTTGGAGTGGAATATCCTTACTCTAATATAGATTCTATTATTGTATGATTTTTTTTCTTCATCTTGAATTTTATGTCATGATCAAATGTTTTTATCTCTTTCTTCATAGATTTCACATTGCAAACTCTTATCTTATGTTGAGTATAATAAAAATTGTGGCATCAAAATATGTTATTTTTCTAATCCACTTGTTGATTGCATTCTCTTGATTTAGATTTAATATTAATGAAATATGACAGAGAATTTAAAATATCCATAGCAACACATATTCGAGTATATATAACATGCTTTTTCTCCTTAATAGTTAGTCTTTGTTTAATGAACTTCCCTAAGGTATTTTCAATACTCTTCAAAACATACTTATTGATAAGCTGATATGGAAGTCCAAAAAGCCTAACCCACACTAGAAGCTTCTTAATAATTTATGTTTCAATAGATAAAATTTCATTCCATTGTCTTAAATAAAGGGCATATCTCTCCCTAATCCATGGGCCACCGTCAATTGTTTTATTATTAATTTCTAAACTAGAAAAGATGATGAGAAAAAAAATTTAGGAAGAAAAGTCACAAAATAATTTGAATTCAATTCCCATTTCTAATTGATCTAATTTTGAATCTTCAAAAGACCAAGATTTGTAGCACTTACATATCAACCCTTTATTTTTAAGAACCAATATATGATGCTCAATCATCTTATGCTTGATAGTCACTTATGGTGTAACATCTCCCACCTAGATTGAACTTGCCATGTATTCACTCTTCCACTTATCTCCAACTCATGCTTCCATACTTCTAGCTAGGGCATCCTAATTTCCCATTAGGAATTTCAAATATGAATTTCCTTAGATACTAGCTAGCGGGGCTCACTCATGTCTTGCACTCCCTAATATTCTTCAAAACATCCTTATTGATAAGCTGATATGGAAGTCCAAAAAGCCTAACCCACACTAGAAGCTTCTTAATAATTTATGTTTCAATAGATAAAATTTCATTCCATGGTCTTAAATAAAGGGTATCTATCCCCCTAAACCATGGTCCACCATCCATTATTTTATTATTGATTTCTAAACTAGAAAATATGATGAGAAAAAAACTTTAGGAAGAGAAGTCACAAAATAATTTGAATTCAATTCCTATTTCTAATTGATCTAATTTTGAATCTCCAAAAGGCCAATATTTGTAGCACTTACATATCAACCCTTTATTTTTAAGAACCATTATATGATGCTCAATCATATTATCCTTAATATTCACTTTTCATGTAACATCTCCTACCTAGATTGAACTTGTATTCGCTCTTCCACTTATCTGCAAGTCATGCCTCCATACTTCTAGCTAGGGCATCCTGATTTCCCATTAGAAATTTTAAATATGAATTTCCTTCGATACTAGCTAGTGGGGCTCACTCCTATCTTGCACTCCCTCTAGCACTCCCTCTAGGCTTGTGCTCACTCTTGGATTTGCACTCACTCGTGAATTGCACTCTCTTTTGGCTTACAACCTATCTCTTAATTGTTTCCCAACATTCCTTCACTTCAATGCTTTTTTTTGGAAACAATGATCATCACATTCATGGTAAGGGTTATAAGTTTTGATGCACTAAAGATAAACCCATTGGTCTTTCATCACAACTAAACATATATAACTTTTATTTGTTTCCTCTAGTCTAATTTTTACCTTGACTGCCATTCGACCTATGATGCTCCTCACAAGTAAATAATGAACCATATATGGCTATGACTCTCATATAATAAATCATACTAGGCTACAACTACCTAATGCTTAGAACAACATGATGTCCACATTAATTACTCTAAGTTACGTTCTTATGTATAAACATGTTTAACCAAACTAAAAAGATCATTGTGTTATTCTCAAATTAAAAACATTATGAAGTGAAATATAAACTAGCATCATAAACCAAACTATGGTCTGCATCACAAAATAACTCATAAACATAAATATGAAATTATTGTATTTTGAAGTGAAATAAATAATTTCTTTAAAATGATTATTTGTCGTTGTTGTTGCGGCTTTGGACGCTTGCATATTAAATTTATTTTTTATGGGGTCGTATTATATTCATGTTCTTTAAAATATTGTTTAATATAAGAAAGTGTACAAATTTACCTGAAAGGGCACATTCCATTTCTTAAAATTTTTAAATAAACTTGTGTAAGCTTTCTCACCTGACTTGTGTAGTTGACCAATAGTTTTGCACCCGTGATCGCCACAAGGGCAGAAGCAAAACACCAGTCAGGTAAATTCTCTGCGGAACTTTCGTTACAAATTATCAGTGAACTACTCATTTGTTTACTTCCTCTCGAGGTTTTCGACTTTTAACTCGATTCCTCTAGAGGAATCTAAAGAGACTATATTACCAGTAAAAAAATTCTGATTTCCACCGGCTCTGGAATCATTGGAATGGAAAATAATAATTCCTACACGACAAATCTAGGAGAGCTAATGTAGGAACCAGTATTTGGAAAGTATCATGTCCATCATGATCCTCCATGTTTTCATAGTGCAGAAACTCGCAGAAGGTACGTAATTTGCGTTGTACAAAACTCTAAACAAGCAAACAAGATCTGCCAAGGAGGCAGTAGTCACGGACTAAACTGTTCACATTCACGTCAACATGCGCTTATTATATGAAATAAAATGAGTTGGGCAGACGCTGAATGACGTGAATCTTTTAGGATGGGAAAGGCGAGAACAATAGCCATCATACAATATCCAAATCCCAATTGAGC
Organism: Wollemia nobilis; assembly: GCA_028583015.1. Classification (NCBI taxonomy): domain Eukaryota; kingdom Viridiplantae; phylum Streptophyta; class Pinopsida; order Araucariales; family Araucariaceae; genus Wollemia; species Wollemia nobilis. The sequence goes on along the minus strand of JAQPPZ010008728.1, from coordinate 6,227 downwards.
TCTGACTATTTTGTTTTCTAAAATATTTTGTGTTAACAAAATATATTTTATGTTAATACAGCGAAGGTCTGAATTTAATTCAGGACCATGCTTACATTTAGGAACTTTTAATTTTAGAGACCCCAAAGATTCCCTTTTCATTTTTCTTCCCAACAATAATATACAATGTTTAGGATACATCTAACTACATTTCCAACCTTGTTACACAAAAAATATAACCTTCACTATTAATCAATAATTTGGATTGTCTAAAAGTAATTTTGTTTAATATATTTATAATAAATGTTTTTGATTATCTAATAAATAAGAATGAGAGGTCAAGATTCTTGTAATGCCCATTTAACACAACATGTAAGGATCATTACATTAAAACATATGATACCAATGTTTTACGCATAAAATAATTCATATTTAGTTAAATATGTCCAATACTAATTTATTCTAGATGGATGGATACAAAGGTGTCTAATCGATATTCATCTAGTTGAATGCATTTAATATTTTTAGTCATTTATATTTTATTGTAGTATAAACTCGCTCTATTCCATTAATCCATACTTTGTGTTGCACATGTAAAAGAATGTAGTTTACATTATTTTTTAATACTTCATTATCGTATAATTTTTATCCTTGGTTATGATTAATGTATTATTTTTCTCCAAAACAAAAAAAACTATTAAACAAAACAAAAATTATTTCTAACATTTAGATTCTAAAACTAAGATAAAAAAAAATCCCATTCATTCAATGATACAACCGTGATGTATGTGTAGACACCCAAAAGTTGCACATGCTCATTCCTATATACTTTTATATCTGCATAGACACTTGTAGGTTTGCATAGGCTATCATAGGTTATCATAGGCCATTGTAGACTGCCATAGTCATCCATAGCCATAAAAACCTACAAAACTATATAAAATACATCCAAGACACCTCATACACACTAGAGGACCATATACTAGCACCCTAAGGCTATCTAAGCCCTTTCATACACCTAATTAGAACCCTATGGGACCATTCCCTACTAAAAACCATAATTTGGCTAGTTAGGATTCTAAATTGCAAGTGACTTTCACTAAACATACACTTTATCATTAATAGGGTTTAATTAGGATTCATGATCTAATTAGTCCTAAGCATGTCCTCACACGTGTGCACCCTAAGTTAGTTAGGATATTTCCTAGAAACCTTAACTAAACCTCAATCTAACCTAGGAGCTAGTTAATTCTAGTTAACCCTAATCCTTCCTCACACATGCGTGAGGATAGGATATTTCTCTTAAGGAATGTAAGATTGACACTTCATAAACCCTAACCTAATCTTACTAGTAATTGACTCTAGGGTTTGACATATCTAAAAACCTCCCTTGACCTTGGCTTTTTCTATAAATAGAGGGTCTTTCCCCTCATTTTAATTCTCTCTCCTCTTTTGGTCAACTTACCAAAACTCTATCGAATTATGCCAGAATATATTCTACCACATCTACTTCCATAAGACATCAAAAAATACTACTTAATTTGCTTTTGGATAGAAAGTTTTATTCAACACTCAACAGAAATTCAATTCACCCCCATCTTGAAAATCTAAACCCAATTCGTAGGTCACCCTACTAATCAGTTCTAAAATAACTTTAAAGCTCCAATTCAAGTAGGTATAAGTTATTTAGTATTTTTATAGTATTTCCTTTAGTTTTTAGCACTTTTTAATACATATTTTATGTCAATTTATATTTATAATCATGGGGATTGACCAAGGCAGGACCCCAAATGCACTAACAATTTTTTGTAGGCCCTAAACAAGTACAAAGGAACACACATCAGCAAAATACCAATGTTCCATGTGCATATAAGTCCACCTTCACTGAGGATATACAAAGGAAACCATTAGAATGCTTCATATTTGTGAAGAAAATAGGGAGACTTGTTTTGTAAACTAAAAATACTCTTTATAAAGAAAAAAACATTTTTGAACAACTTACATTTTGTTAGTTGCTTGATAAAATGGTCATATTTTGGTCACTTCATTTTGGAACGCCCAATGGTACCCCCACAAAAGTTGTGTTAGACTAGTTCTTCTCATGAATCTAATATAATTTTTGGTTTTATGTTGTTGTTACATGTACTTTGAAGGTGGAACATAACCCTAAAAAACTTTGATAGAAATATCAGGTCAGTAGAATAGGGGTTTGAGGCTCCTAAATCCAATTCACCCCCCAACCTATGAATTGAGGTTTGATTCATTGGTCACCCTATGAATTTAGGTCCAATTCATAGGCCATCCTATGAATTCTGTCAGATGATCTCAAAAAACCCTAAAATTGTAGGGTATCCCAATAGAGATATCAATAAACTCTTCTGACACCATAGGATTTAAGTATTCCCCTCGGGATCTCCTATTTTAGTCATTCTTTCGTAAAGACGTCTCACCTTCACATGTGTCGTGTAATTTTTTGAAGCTTCTTTTAAGTACATCAATTAGGGTTATCATGATAGTTCAGAATCAAATAGCTTAAATTCTCTCAGCCTTATTTTCTATCATTTTAAATCAAATTTATATCCCTTGTTAATTCATTAGAGTAAACTTTCATTTGTTTTCAATTTTCGTGAATCATTTCTGTCAAATCATATTTCCAAGCATTAGTTAGATATTTACAATCTCTTTGCAAATTCATATTAGGATCAAACATTCAACTTTCCCTTTCCAAAAAAATGCATTTCAAAATTACTTTTTCACACTTGTATTTAGAATCAGGTTTACAATCCCTTTCACATCATTTTGCAATTTCATTTAAAAAGCATCTCAAATTTCTTTCACACTTGCATCTAGAATTAGCTTTTACAAATCTCTTTCATGTCCTTTACATTCCTTTTTGCAAATATTTTTCCAAAATCATACTTAGGTTAATCTTTCCAATTTCTTTCAAATCAATTTCAAATCTCTTTCATGCTTCTATATTAAGTCTTGATTTCCTTTTCGCATCATTTACAATAGAATTTACATTTCTTTTTGCACAAATCAATTTCAATTTATTTCATGCTTCTATACTAGAGTTTCATTTTATTTTTACATATTTTAGCATAGAATTTATATCGCTTTTCGTACCATCAATTTCAATCTCTTTCAAATATTTAAATTAGGGTTTTAATCTCTTTCCAGCACACTTAGGTAAATTGTCATTTTTTTTTTCTTCACACACTTTGACTTGCTTGTTTCCATGCTTTCTAGAGTACATTAATTTTTTTTCACAAAGGCATATACGCTTAGTTTCATTTCAAAAGGCATTTAGCACCTAGTTTTATTTCTAAAAATGCATCTAGGACTAGTTTCATTTTTGAAAAGGCATTTAATTAGATGCTGTACTTTTACCATAGCAATAACAAACACACCTTCACACACCCACATGGTATACATAATGATCCTCCATGTTTTCATAGTGCAGAAACTCACAGAAGGTACGTAATTTACGTTGTACAAAACTCTAAACAAGCAAACAAGATCTGCCAAGGAGGCAGTAGTCACGGACTAAAGTGTTCACATTCACGTCAACATGCGCTTATTATATAAAATAAAATGAGTTGGCCAGACGCTGAATGACGTCAATCTTTTAGGATGGGAAAGGCGAGAACAATAGCCATCATACAATATCCAAATCCCAATTGAGCTCTGACTATTTTGTTTTCTAAAATATTTTGTATTAACAAAATATATTTTATGTTAATCCAGCGAAGGTCTGAATTTAATTCAGGACCATGCTTACATTTGGGAACTTTTAATTTTAGAGACCCCAAAGATTCCCTTTTCATTTTTCTTTCCAACAATAATATACAATGTTTAGGATACATCTAACTATATTTTTAACTTTGTTAAAAAAAATATATAACCTTCACTATTAATCAATAATTTGGATTTTTTAAAAGTAATTTTGTTTAATATATTTATAATAAATGTTTTTGATTATCTAATAAATAAGAATGAGAGGTCAAGATTCTTGTAATGCCCATTTAACACAACATGTAAGAGGATCATTACATTAATTCTGATTTCCACCGGCTCTGGAATCATTGGAATGGAAAATAATAATTCCTACACGACAAATCTAAGAGAGCTAATGTAGGAACCAGTATTTGGAAAGTATCATGTCCATCATGATCCTCCATGTTTTCATAGTGCAGAAACTCGCAGAAGGTACGTAATTTGCGTTGTACAAAACTCTAAACAAGCAAACAAGATCTGCCAAGGAGGCAGTAGTCACGGACTAAACTGTTCACATTCACGTCAACATGCGCTTATTATATGAAATAAAATGAGTTGGCCAGACGCTGAATGACGTCAATCTTTTAGGATGGGAAAGGCGAGAACAATAGCCATCATACAATATCCAAATCCCAATTGAACTCTGACTATTTTGTTTTCTAAAATATTTTGTGTTAACAAAATATATTTTATGTTAATACAGCGAAGGTCTGAATTTAATTCAGGACCATGCTTACATTTAGGAACTTTTAATTTTAGAGACTCCAAAGATTCCCTTTTCATTTTTCTTGCCAACAATAATATACAATGTTTAGATATATCTAACTACATTTCCAACCTTGTTATACAAAAAATATAACCTTCACTATTAATCAATAAATTGGATTGTCTAAAAGTAATTTTGTTTAATATATTTATAATAAATGTTTTTGATTATCTAATAAATAAGAATGAGGGGTCAAGATTCTTGTAATGCCCATTTAACACAACATGTAAGAGGATCATTACATTAAAACATATGATACCAATGTTTTACGCATAAAATAATTCATATTTAGTTAAATATGTCCAATACTAATTTATTCTAGATGGATGCATACAAAGGTGTCTAATCGATATTCATCTAGTTGAATGCATTTAATATTTTTAGTCATTTATATTTTGTTGTAGTATAAACTCCTCTATTTCATTAATCCATACTTTGTGTTGCACATGTAAAAGAATGTAGTTTACATTATTTTTCAATACTTCATTATCGTATAATTTTTATCCTTGGTTTTGATTAATATATTATTTTTCTCCAAAACAAAAAAACTATTAAACATAAAAAAAATTATTTCTAACATTTAGATTCTAAAACTAAGATAAAAAAACCCATTCATTCAATGATACAACCGTGATGTATGTGTAGACACCCAAAAGCTGCACATGCTCATTCCTATATAATTTTATATTTGCATAGACACTTGTAGGTTTGCATAGGCCATCATAGGTTATCATAGGCCATTGTAGACCGCCATAGTCATCCATAGCCATAAAAACCTATAAAACTATATAAAATACATCCAAGACATCTCCTACACACTAGAGGACCATCTACTAGCACCCTAAGGCTATCTAAGCCCTTTCCTAAACCTAATTAGGGCCCTATGGGACCATTCCCTACTAAAAACCATAATTAGGCTAATTAGGATTCTAAATTGCAAGTGACTTTCACTAAACATGCACTTTATCACTAATATGGTTTAATTAGGATTCATGATCTAATTAGTCCTAAGCATGTCCTCACACATGTGTCAACCCTAAGTTAGTTAGGATATTTCCTAGAAACCTTAACCAAACATCGATCTAACCTAGGAGCTAGTTAATTCTAATTAACCCTAATCCTTTCTCACACATGCGTGAGGATAGGATATTTCTCTTAGGGAATGTAATATTGACACTTTACAAACCCTAACCTAACCTTACTAGCAATTGACTCTAGGGTTTGACATACCTAAAAACCTCCCCTGAGCTTGGATTTTTCTATAAATAGAGGGTCTTTCCCCTCATTTTAATTCTCTCTCCTATTTTGGTCAACTTACCAAAACTCTATGGAATTGTGCCAAAATATATTCTACCACATCTACATCCATAAGACATCAAAAAGTACTACTTAATTCACTTTTGGATAGAAAGTTTTATTCAACACTCAACAAAAGTTCAATTCACCCCCCAACTTGCAAATCTAAACCCAATTCGGAGGTCACCCTACTAATCAGGTCTAAAACAACTTTGAAGCTCCAAATCAAGTAGGTATAAGTTATTTAGTGTTTTTATAGTATTCCCTTCAGTTTTTAGCACTTTTTAATACATATTTTATGTCAATTTATATTTATAATCATGGGGCTTGACCAAGGCAGGCCCCCAAACACACTAACAATTTTTTGCAGGCCCTAAAAAATTACAAAGGAACACACATCAACAAAATA